>VNJU01006533.1:0-15284 GCA_008042675.1 Drosophila seguyi | reverse complement strand
GAACATTTTCCCGGGGCTGGGGTAGGATGATAGACAAAATCTTGTCATAACTTTGATGTTGTTAGTAAAACAATGCAATTGGCTGGCAAGACTTGCTCTCCTGCTTTTTTCCTGCTGTCCTTGCCTTCCCTTAGTCCCAGGACCTACCATCCCGTCTGGGAAGGGAAATGGTGCGAAATGGGTGCAGCTGCCGCTTTCGTTGCCTTCTGATTACGCAACCATCGATGGCATCTAATGTGCTGTGAGAGACAGTGAAAAATCACTGGACCAGGATCTCTTATCCCCGCTAAGATGATGATGATGATTTCTTGTCATGTTGTCATGGGGAATTTGTCAAAAGTCCAAGGATTTCCAAGAACCACTGCGCATTAGGCAAACGCCAAGACGATCTAGAGTGGACCCAACCAACCTCGCCAAAAAAAGAGAACCCTCCCTTCCTCCCTCATCATATGAATGGATATATCCGAGATCTGGTCAGGCCGAAAAGGGTTGAGTTTCGGGTTTTTGTAACGCGATAAGATCGACGCTCAATCCCGGGGCAATGAATGTTATCCCTAAGAACGTTAATCAATTAATTACACCCTGTGAGGAGAAAGGATTCGCACAAGGGTTGCCGCTGCTATCCTTTTCTTGATTAATTTCCGACATATCCCAAGGCTATCTATAGAAATTGGCCCGGGTACTGGACTGGCACTGGGGAAATTAGCTCTTGACCAGTGGTCAGTTCGTGGGCCAGTCGCGTGGCTGATATTAATATACAAATAAAATATTGACCATCATCATCATCATCAAAGGGGTGAGCAATAGATCACTTCGGTGGGCAGAAGGGGAGTTTGTTGTTTTAGCTAGGGATTCCGGAGATCATAAAGGGTTTTGAATTTGAAATTGTAAAGCCAATTTATGAATTAAAAACTTGACTTAGCAGGGTAACAGAATATATAACAATACTAAAACAAATTCCATGACTAAATTCCTCTATAATCCACCCAATAATAACCATAAATACCCTTAGAGACCCACGATTTTATCACCCGAACGATAACATATAGATTGCATCATTCTCTCCCTTCCCCATCTCCCTCAAGGCTAATCATAATTTATACAAATCTCTTATCTCGCCGCTTGGCGACAAGCTATATTTGGAAACCCCTATATGTGCAATATATATCTGGAACACGCACACACATCTCAAGGATTTGCGCGCCAAAAGACCGAAAGACCACTTGAGAAGTCAGACCGATCGTAAAAAACCGAAAGAAGGACTGAGATGAGATCCCACAAATGTGCCTGCTGTGTGGGAACCAAATTGCTCGGATTGCAGTGGCATAAGAAAAACAATATATATATTTTTGCACTGCCTGCACTGTCCTCGGCCGGGACAAAAGGACACTTTGACGGACGGCTGGGAGATCAGGGGAACTGTTTCTATTACAATGAATAGAGTAGCACTTGTTTTAGTTGTGTGCCTTGTTGCCTACACATTGTAACCCAAATTGCTTTTTGGCGAAGAAACAAAACAGTGCAGAAAACCTAGACATGTGCCGGGAAGAGAGTCCTCCTAGGCTGTCCTGTCCTGTCCTGTCCTGTCCTAGATGAAATGAGCAACCACTTGACCGTAGGGACAATGAAACGGCCGCAGCTACTATTCAAATTATAGAGAAAATTGCCAGTAAAACACAAACTAATTGTGTTTGCCAATATGCTAGTTCCAGGGGGTGCCATGGGAAAAATCTGGATCGCATTGGAGTTACCATGGGAAACTCAAGTGGCCCTCAGCGTGTGCTCTTTGATGGGGTCTCGTTCTGAATGCCTCGAATGGCTGCAATCTGGCACGCAGATGATGATGTTGATCCTATGCCGAACCTATTCGGAATTCAAATCTAATCTCTGTATTGGCATCACCCTGAGCACACCGAACACTGGCCTGGAAACCCCGATATGGGGGCGACAGGCATATCAAAATCGAATTAAATTGCGCGAAACTCATAAAAATATTTAAATAAACAATGTGAGGGGTTTGCTAAGGAGATCGAAGTGGGGAATACTCTAGTGTTATTGTGACATCTAAAGGATAATATTGTATAAGAGCCTCTATCTAAATAATATTTTTGGTAATAGAATTGGACACTTTATTTATATTACATTGTGTGTAGTATTTTGTATTCCTAATTTTTATATCATATTTATTAACAATACACAGACTTATCAAAGGATAATAATAGATTTTGAAAAGCGTATTTCTTATCTATGTTTCTAGCTTCTTTTTATAGTATATCTTAGAAATATCCTTTAAATTAGACTCTTTATAAACTGATAACCTATTAATTTTTAATACCATATTTACAAAGAATTATTAAAAAAATATAATAGCACCTTTAAGTCTTATAAAAACATATCTCCCTATATTTTACATCTCCTCTGACCAGGTATACCCTCTCTATGAGGGCATTCGACTCCACATGCCATATCTAAGCGTGTCAAGAACATTGTTCGCCTATTAGAGGGAGGAGCGACATAATGTTGATCTACATATGGAATACGGAACACCCCGCCTGCACCCCCCCAAGAAAACAAAACCAACTTTTGTTGTTCCGCTCAGCCGTTAAAAAATATGCTACAAGTTGAGATGGAGAGAGAGGAACAAAGAGTAGTCACTGAGGGAATATAACGTTGATTAGTACTTCCTGAGGCTGCTGTATAGTCCAGATACCAGTCCCATATCATTCCTCCACAATGCCATAAAAAGAGAAATATAAAAAGTAACAACATTTGCATAGAGCTCAGTCAAACAAACAAACAAACAAACAAATGAGCTGCAGCAGAGTTGGAACTTGGGGTGCTGAGAGGGAGAGAGGAGCTTGAACCCAGCTTATCGTGGTACCAGTCCCCAAGTGGGAGAATTTCCTTCATTTTTCTTTAAATACTACCATATCCACCAAGATTACAAGAAGAAAAGATTGGGTTCCAGGTATTAGTTAGTTTTTTTTACTGATATTTGAAAGGTTTTGTAAGGATTTCAAAATGTATGATCTTTGCAAGGATGAATAAACTTCGATGGAAGGTAACTTCCTGTATCCCCCCGAAACTCTGAATGGACAATTTATTTCCCCCTTTTCCAGCTTTCCCGCACAATTTAAACTCTGAACCCGGCAATAATTGATTCTGTCCCAAAAAGAGAGAGCTTCATTTACGGCGGACAGTTGGTATATAGTATATATGAGTGTGCGTGCTCTAACATCGAAATGAATTGCTTATTTTGACATTTATTAAAGCTTTAAATAAAATTTATGCAGAGAATCAATTAGTGGAGGCAAAAGACCACAATGGGGCGAAACGCAGAGGAGGGGAGTGGGGGGTCAAAGTAACGAAGATACAATATTTCTCACAATCGGTTTTTAGAGGAAACCAACGCGAGAAAGCAAAAAGACAACCAGCGGCGGCGACAGAGTGCAAGAAATCACAGCGAAGAAGGCAGCGAAAGGTAAACAGAAGACATACGGACCTCGCCCCCTCTCTGTCTGGCCCAAACGAGTCCTGCACACGCACACATAGAAGGACAAGGTTTTTGGCGCAAAACATCTACGGCTATTCTCGCTTTGCACTCTCTTTCGGTGGCCCTGCTCTTCACCTACTTCTTGTGCACTTCTCACTCTCTCGCTGCTCCTTGAGAAATCTCAGCGCCGTGCTCCTGCCTCCTCCCTCTCTGCCACAGATCGTGCTAAGGAATTTGCGCGCGCACGTTGCTCCTGCTCCTTTGTCGCCTTGTCCCCTCTCTACACACACAGACGCATGCGCTCAGCAGGACTAATGCGGTTCCTTGGCTGTTTATATCCTTCGGTCAGCTGATCGAACATATGTACTGCGGCTGCGTTGGCCAGAAAGAGGGGCACGGGAACCGCTATCCTTGTCTAACTGTTATTTTTTGTTTTTGGTTTTTGTATTTGTTCTAATCAGTATCTTCTTCATGTCCTGCTCTACTCTGCTCGTCCCTTCACACCTTATGTACTCCGTGATTTCCCCTTATTCTCTTTCTGTTTCTTCCTTCACCGTTACCCCTGTGGATTTGCTCTGGTGGGGAAGGGGGAGGAGGAGGAGGAGTATGGGTAATATTGGTCACAATTTAATTATCATTATTGATTAGATCAAATAAGGCACTAAAACAATGTTTCAAAAATAAAAACCCTTCAGAAAATTTAATACAAAATCACTCACCCGACTTTTAATAGATGATTCTCTCTGCAATCATGAGTTTTCACTTGATTTCGTTGTTACGATAAGCCTGAAAAAATAACATTCCTTAGTAGTGAACGTTTTTAAAAGGCTACACGGTTACGGCCTAAAAAAAAAGGGTAATTACTCACCTAGAGACCACCAATTGCCGGCTCCTCTTTGCGCCTTCTTCTAATTGCATTGCCTTGTCTGCCACACACACACACGACCACAAAGCGAGGACCGCCCAGCCTTTAACCCTTCCTCCCCACTATCGCCACCACCCCTTAAATCCCTTGGTCGTGATTTGCAAAATACGCGCGCGCGCAAAAGTATCTCAAACGCTCTTTTTTTGCACACATACCGAAAGCTACTTCTTGGAATTTCGATTTACAATTTAGCTCTTCACTTTTTTTGTTGTTTTTTTTTTTTGCTGCTCTCCCCCCTTCCGCTATTGTTGTGCTTCACTCCCATTCACATTGTTGCTGCAATTTCTCTCTCTCTGCAGCCTATTCTCATTCTCAGTTGATTTTTTTTTGCCCGCCGCAATCAGAGCTACCCACACACATGTGCTTTTCCCGCAAACACACACTCGTGGACAGTGGTGTGTGCTGTGTGTGTGAGGCTTTTTGCATACGTTTTTCACTCTTTTTGCCTTTGCCCTTTTATCATTCCTCTCGGAAATTCTGGAGGCTGCGATAAATAGCACCGTGGTATCTGAAATAATTCCAAAAACTATGATTAAGCGCGGCCAATAAAGAAGCTGGTGATAAAGTGCTCAATAAAATAATAATAAGATGTTGACATTTGCATGATTTATTAATGGTTTCGAGAAAAAATTGCGTATTCGGCAGTATAAATTAGGGCTTCTAATAAAATAAAGAAAATTTAATACAAAACTTAAAAATGTCATAATACCGTGGTATTTATATCTGGGGACATCACACCTTGGCCCACTGTTTGCCACACCGCTCGCTATGAATGGGGTTTTTCGGGCTTGAACTTTTTGTTTTTGCTTTTACCCCTATGCGCTTTTTTAACTTGTTCAAAACCACTTTATGATTTCTGCGTCCTTTTTCTTGTTGTTCTTGGCTGGCCCTGCTTGTTGTTTTCCATAAAGAAGATGATCCTCTCATCGGTTCTTCCTGCGGCACAACAAAAACATTGACAACAACAAAAGCTCTCCTCAGCAAAAGGAATTCAGCGGAATGAAACCGTAGCTCATTTGGTTGCCTTGCCGGCAATTACCCGCGAATATCATTCACATTTGGGCAAACTTTTGAGCGGGAAAGCGAATGATGCTGGGCGTGTGTGCTCGTCGTCTGTGCTTTGTTTGTGTTTGCCGGCGCACACACAGACTTTACAAAAACACACACTTCACTCCAGGCCATGGGTGTTCGTTCAGCTCCTGCCCGGCCCCCCCTGCGAAAAGCCCCGCTTATCCTGCTGCCCAGTGACTCCCGCAGGGCTCCTCCTCGCATATGTAACTCGGTTTCTGCTTTAACTTTGCCGCGAATTGCAGAAAACAAAAAACACACACACATAATGATACTGTCGGCCTTCTGTAAGATGACTTACAAGTTGGAATTTGGAAAATTATTCCTGCGTTCGTTCAAGTTAGTGCCCACTGTAAGGGATCTGCGGATCTGGACGGAGCTTTGCTCATTTAACGACATTGGCGTCTCGTCTGCAAAACACAAAGGAGACACGCCTCCCTCTCCCGCCCTGTGGTCCCCCTCCCCTTGTTTTTGCTCCACAGCCGACGATCATATGACCACTACCTGCTGATATTCCACGAGGGGGGACTGGCGGGGGGCTGCAGGAATGCGTGGATCTCACATTATTACCTGCAAACGACACAATCGATGCCGCCTTGAAATTCTGCTTAAAGATTCGTTCGCGGTCTCATTCCATCCCGCTTTGCGTCCTCTCGTTCTCTCTGTCTGCCTTTTGGCTCCAACTATTGCGGTGCATTGTAAATCACACACACACATGTATACACATATGTATGCCGCAACTTCGGCTCCACTTCTGCCGTTCGGCTCCACTTCGGGTTTTGTTGGGGGCTCGCGTTGGGGTATAAAAGCTCGCGCGCCAAAATCAGTGCAGCTCCGCCAATGTTCTGCCTGTCCTCTTCTCTGGATATTCGTGTGGCACGCAGGGGAAATGTAGGGGAAGGACATTCGGGGCTACCTGTTGCAGTGAACGCTCCACAGGACACAGATTCCTTATTTAAAAGCGATTTTCCAATTTTCTTCAACGTTGTGTATTTTCCTCTAGCACATGGTTCCCCTGATCCGTTATGTGCTAGGCCAGTTCTCTCTGGCCCTCCCGTTCTAGTTCTCACTCTCACCATCTCCCGTCTCCCTCAGTATTTCCCAAGAATCAAAAGAACTGAAGAAAAGGCGCCCGCCCTGCAACAACAAAACACTAACTAATTTAGTCGCGCTCGCTCTCGCCCGTCAGCTGTGCGCGCTCCTTCCCGCTCTCTCCGCACTGCATTGCTCTCCCGGGCTCACCCGTGCTCTCGCGCCGTCGATCGGCTATAAAGGCTGCTGCGCCGGTCAAAGAGCACACATTCTCGCTCTCTTCGTTTAACAGTTAACAGCTCGTCAGCTGGCCGCTCTTTGCCTTTCAGTTCTCGTTCGGTCACTGAGTGTGGTTAAAAATTGAAAATTGAAAAATATATGAAACATGCTGAAACGGACACATTAACACTAAACAAACAAAATCGACGAAAATGCAATATTAGCCAACAAATTTAAAATTCTACGAGGACTAACTTCCGAAAAAAAACCCAACGAAAAACCAACTTTAAATGCCGCAAAAGTGAAAAGTGACTACGAAAAAATTGTGTTTTAGCAATTTTTCGCCAAAGCAACTAAGAAAGAAAACTCGCCAGAGAAATACAGTTTGAGATCAGTTTTTCGGAACTACAAAACACAGAAACCAACCAAAATGTTGTGGGAAACCATTCAAGAAGAAACCAACTGCAGCATGGATTGCAATATCAGGTAATTATCCCGCCCCAAGGATTAAAAAACTACTACTTTTTGCATCAGGAATACCAGTTAAAAAATACAGAAGCACAGGCGAGGAAATAAAAGTGCAAGTTCAAGAACAACAACAGTAAAGTACAAATCGGCGAACAAAAGTAAGAGTTTTTTGCACGCTTACTTTTGTGTGCTTGCTTGATTCTTTTTTTTTGGCGCTCAGCTGTTGTTGTTGCTTTTCATTCATTAAACCGGCTTCCGCGAGGCTCCAAAAAACAGCAGCAGCAACAACAACTCGTCGTCAGTCAGTCATTTTTTTATATTTTCGTTTTTCTGTTGATTCCTTTTTTAAACGAGAGTTCTTTGCGGTTCTTTGTGCCTTTTTTGTATTCACTGCGCTTGCGTGACGTTGTGACCCAAAAGTCGGAGCTGCAAAGGCAGATGCAACGGAAAGTGACGAAGAAAAGGGGATTCCGCTTAGAGTACCGTAAATGTGAAAAGCCAGTAGCAGATGTTGGGAGGAATTTAAGAGAATTCAAAAATTAGTTTTGATATTTGGAAAACGAACAGAATTTAATTTCAATAAAATATCTCCTTTCCAATTAAAGTATCAACTAGAGTTTTTGTGGAGTCAATTTCTAAATTTAACAAGAGTTTCAAGTTGAATTTCGGCTTGTTGTGTTACAACCCCTCGTGACTCGAATTGTTTTTGTTGTTGTCTTTACACCACCACCAACGCCGCCGCCACCACCATATGAAATATTTTTAGCTGGGTTTAATGACCCGCTCGCTCTCCCGGGGGTTTAGGGAAGCAGCCGTCGCTCTCTCTGGAACCGCTGACTAATCCTCCCCTTCTTTTCTCCTCTCCTTGCAGCAACTCCAGTAGCCACAAGCTGACCGGCTCCCGTCGCGCCCGTCGCTCTCTGGAACTGATGGCCATGGATCACCATCAGGAGGAGCTGTCGTTCTACGACGACGATGTGGTGCCGCAGGATCAGCAGCGTTCGGCGAGTCCCGAGCTCATGGGCCTGTTGTCGCCCGAGGGATCGCCCCAACGCTTCCAGATTGTGCGCAAGCAGCAGATCCTGCCAGCTGCCGCATCGGCCACCGCGCAAACACCTGCCCGCAACAGCTTCAGAATCTTCAACAGCCTGTCCTCCACTTGCTCCATGGAGTCATCCATGGACGATGAGTATCTGGAAATGTTCGAGCTGGAGTCTCAGAGCACACAGAACGCCGATCTTGGATTTCCCAGCGGCTTGAACTCGCTGATCAGCGGTCAGATCAAGGATCAGCCTTCGACCACGGTTCTCCGGTCACCGGCGGGTCTCTCCATGCGTCGTCCGTCGGTGCGGCGCTGCCTCAGCATGACTGAGAGCAACACTGCCACACCACCCGCCCATCTACAGCCACCAAAGACGCCAGAGACTGCTGCCCGGGACTGCTTCAAGCGCCCGGATCCCCCGGCATCCGCCACCTGCTCGCCCATTCAGAGCAAGCGTCATCGCTGCGCCACCGAAAAGGAGAACTGCCCGGCACCGCCAGCACAGATCCTGCCCAGCAGCAATCCCCCGCCGCTGAGGAAGTGCATGTCGCTGAACGATGCCGAGATCATGTCCGCCCTGGCTCGTTCTGAGAATCGCAACGAACCCGAACTGATTGGTGACTTCAGCAAGACCTATGCCCTGCCCCTGATGGAGGGACGTCACCGGGACTTGAAGAGCATCTCCAGCGAAACGGTAGCTCGCCTGCTGCAAGGTGAATTCGACGATCAGGTGGCAAGCTATCGGATCATCGACTGCCGGTATCCATACGAGTTCGAGGGCGGTCACATCGCAGGCGCCAAGAACCTGTACACCACCGACCAAATCCTCGAGGAGTTTCTCTCCGTCCAACAGACTGAGCTGCAGCAGCAGCAGAACATTGAGTCGGGCCACAAGCGCAACATCATCATCTTCCACTGCGAGTTCTCGTCGGAGCGTGGCCCGAAAATGTCGCGCTTCCTGCGCAACTTGGATCGCGAACGGAATACCAACGCCTATCCGGCGCTCCACTACCCGGAGATCTATCTGCTGCACAATGGCTACAAGGAGTTCTTCGAGTCGCATGTGGATCTCTGCCAGCCCCATGCCTACCGCACCATGCTGGATCCCGCCTACAACGAGGCCTACCGTCACTTCCGCGCCAAGTCCAAGTCGTGGAATGGCGATGGCCTGGGCGGAGCCACGGGGCGTCTCAAGAAGTCGCGCTCCAGGCTGATGCTGTGAGGGAGTCCCTGGGGATTTAATGGGGTGTTATCGTATTGTATATAACTCTAGACGCTTAGTTGTATTTATTATCCGCGAGCGATGCATTTTTAAGTTGGTTTTTTGTTGATTTTCATTTGTTAATAATCGTTATCTTACACACCCACACACTCATAATCTGGACAACACACACACACACACTCACATGACACTCGACAGAATTTCATTTAGTTTTATTTGTTTTTTAATGTATGGAAATTCGGCTTTAGTTCAATTTATTTCTTAGCACTTTTAGTTCAAATTTTAATGGAAAACAAAGGAGCGAAAACGAAAAAATGTGCATTATAATCTAAACGAAATCGAAATCGTAATCATTGTAAATTTAAGAGCTATAATATGCTTGCTACAGACCCCTTGATCATTTCACTTAGATGATAAGCAGACACAAAATGGCTACAAAATATCGCACAACACACACAAATTCATTCGTATTTTTAAGGAAACTACTTAATAAGAGTTGCAAGAGTTAAAAACTTCTAGCTAGGTACCAATTTTTACGCTTATTATTTGTTTATTTTTATGTAATCCGTAAACAAAATTTAAAACTAAAACAAAACTGAACAAAAACACAAAAAAAAGCAAATCTTTTACTATGTAATGATTTATTATTATTATTTAAGCAAAGCTTATTTTTGCATCAAAAAGAAAAGGCAATATTATTGAACAAAGAGACCATCAATTTTAAATATAAATTACTTAAACAGAACTGAAAGCACAATGGTTTTTTCTTATTTATCTTTTCCAGCGGCAAAAAGCCTTAAAAGAGCGGGAAATGTAATGTTGGTTGTCTTTGAATTTTTCCTCTTTGAATTTTGGCGGGAAAATCGACGCTTTCGATAAATGAAGCTAGATCCGCTAGAGGGCGGTAAAATGATGTAAAAAGTGTTTGGTGAAGACATGAATTCCAGTCTGAAATTTAAGTAAAAGTTAAAAAAATAAACTAATTCCATATATTTTATATTAAAAAACTGCGTAAAATTTTTACCACGTTGAATCAGAGGTATATATTTTGTTTCATAATAAACTTAAATAAATTAAACAAATCAACCCCGAAATGCGTTAAAAAAGCGAAAATCCCTTGATATTTTGGAAAATTGTACCTTTCGAATTTCGGCGCCAGAAAATCGATGTGTACGATATTTTAAGCCAAACGATATTTAATTACTTTACTTGTTTCACGCTAGGGGGCGCTGACTACTGCATGCACTGTGGTAGGATTGGTGAATTTAAATTTGAAAATTGTTGTTCACTTACAAAATTTATGTCTTTTCAGGGATTACTGTGCATTTACTCATTTTTGTTAAGAGCTTTTTGTTAAATAATTTGTTTAAAATAATTAGGTTGCCCTTGAAGGGTTGATTGGAATTAAAAATTTATACATTTTTCCTCAATAATAAATATTTATTGGAAAGAATTTCAAATAAGTAAATCGGCCTGCTTTTAAATTTTCAAATGCAATGTTCATTTTGTCCCTAAATTAATTCATACTTAAATTTAAATATTCATTTAAGTGTGCCTAATTACAAATTAATTATATGCCCGTAATCTTATTAATATTTGCCTCGTTTCGAAGCATCAAAACTTTCGCCTTAAAGCCATTTCTCTGAAATAAGACCTTTTTAATCCAACCTTTTCCCCTTCATTTGTTAATCAGTTTACGCGAAAGAAGATTATTTTTTCCTATTGCTTTTATTCGATTCCTCTCTGGCTTTCACTCCCCCCTTTCCTTCCCTAAAACTATTAGAGCAGGGCACTTAATCTCCAAAAAAACAAGAAAACTAAGTGCGGATTAGAGCAAACAGCGCTGGGTTTGTGGCAATTAGCCAAAACGAGCGAGCCCTTGCTATGAAAACTTACGGCGGAGAGCTGTGGCTCTGATATCCATGCCGAGTTAACCCATTAAATGTAGTTTAGAAGAAGTTCTTAAAAAATGAATAATTAAAAATCTAGGTATTCAAGTTTTAATTTAATAATGTTTGTACTTTTTTGTATTTTTCTTATAAAGTTTAAAGCCAAGTTTTAAAATAAAAATAGATTTGCCTTATCATTCCACGTTTTTATGGGGAATTCCACAAGTTTATAGATTATAATAATAAACAAAATTATAATAATTATAAGTGTAAACACTCCTTGAAGAAGTTTATTTATTAATTAAAGTATATAAAGAGTATTTAATAATTTTGTTTAAAGGGCAATTATTTTAAAACAAAGTTAAAAATCATGCAACAAAAAATGTAAAATTAGTTCTTCTTCCCTTTTCCTATTTCCCAAGTGTTAATTAAGTCCCATAAAATTTGAGCACCATTTTTCAAAGCTCCCTTTAAGTTGGCGCCCGCGAAAACAAAACACTTCCCAAAGGGTTAACCCCTTATAGCCCCCCGTGTGCTAGCCAGCATGCTGTGTGCGTCTGTCTGCACAATCGGTTTGTTTTGGTTGGCTTTTTGGCCCTCTTTTTGCCTCCTTTTGCGACCGTGTTTGTGTTTTCGTGTCCTCTTATCTGTGGAGTAGCCGCCATGGGGGGTCGCCTCAAGAAAAAAAAAATAAGGGGGTTTTGGGCTTTTTTTTTTGGGGTGGTGAACTCTAGGGTCGAGTGGCTCAAGTGGCTGCTGGCATACGAAATAGAAAAGAAATGGGTTAATCAGCGCAATTAAGGTCAAAAACACGTAGTGACATCTGCCGATGTATGCGGGTGTATGTATATGTGTGTGTTTGTGTGAGTGTGCAGTGTGAATCAAAATTGCGCATACGCCGGGTAAGCCCTGCCATTATTTCATTGCAATCCCCCGCTGTGTGTCTGTGTCCAAGTGTGTGTATAGGTCGCACATGTGCTATTTTTGATACCCTTTTAAAGGTTACTTTAAGTTGGGAATGCTAGGAAATGTATGAGGCAGCTCTGGTTTGCATTTGACATTTCTAGGGTATTAAAATGTCGCCTTGCTTCACCTAGCATTCTTCCTTGTTTTCCTTTTTTTGTTTATTATTTTTACTCTTCTCTATGAAAGCAAAAAAAAAGAGTAAAATGAGATAAAGATTCTCCCTTTTTTCGCTGCGCCGACGCCAAAGCCGCGATTCGGTCTCTAAGCCGTCGACGTTTCGCTGGTGTAACTCTGCGTGTGGGTGTGTGCGTGAGGCGGCGGGGCTATAAGACAAAAGCGCGGCGCTCAGAAAACTTCAGATTCGCGTCGACCGTCGAACGGGTCGCACTCTCGGTCCTCTTGTCTTGTCTAGTTCTCCAGTGTGTGGATTTTGTGGCGCCTTAAACGGTTCGTTGTTAGAATTTTTTGTGTGTCAAGCACCTCGAGTGCAGCAGCAGCTCGACAAAAAAAATGCCAAAAAAATAATTGGAATAACCCCGAAATCACGAGACAACGAGCATTGCACAAAAAAAAAGTTTAAAGTGAATACTCGAAGAGTGCTAAGAATACGAAACAAGTTTAAAGTGCTGATTTTTGGCACATTAATTAACACGCTGCAGGACAGCTGAAAACAACAATAGATAATTAGATATTTCACAAATTAAGAAAGCCAGTTTTTACGGAAAAAAAACATGATATATTTAAAAACTAACTATACTCTTTGGCTTACAAAAAAATTAATAAGAACCTAGGTACAGGTTGAAAAAGAAAAGAAATAAATACAAGTTTTATGTGCTGAACAAACTCTACGAAGTAAACAAATAACACTTTTTTATTATAGTAGAAGATGAAATAAATAGGTAACAAAGTAAAATGCCACTAAAAAAATATAAACGAGAACAGAAACGTAAAAATTGTTAGTGCCAAATTCCGAAAATTTGTTTGGTATTTTAATAAACAGATTTCTTTCAAAGATATTTTTTCAACTACCAGTTAACACTTGTTACAGATAAAAAACAATGGGAAATTGTTTTTTAGTAAAACCTTATACCTTAAATAGTTTATTTTTTAAAGGTGCTTATAGAAAACTATAAAATAAACCGGGTTTTTGAAAATATGCAGGAACCCAATTAACTTGCAAGTGCGGTCAAGATAATAGCAATAGTACAACAAATAATATGAATGCATTTATTAATATTATTCAAACTAGATTAAATAAAGATTATACTACAGTAAATATATAAATTTATTCAATTTTAATATATATTTTTTTTTAATTATTAAACTCAATCATTCATATATCATTATATATCATGTCAATTTTGTACTTAAATATTTTTTCTCTCTCAGAAATTTAAAAATAAAATTTAAATCTGTATTGTTATCAGGAATATTTTATTTATTATTGTGTGGGAACTGCTACTATTATTTTTTCCCGCCAGTGTTAAAGGTGTTAAAAGCAATATAGATTGCTATGGGTTCAATTGATAAGTCAATGTCAAGTCCAGCACGTGTTTCACAATAACCGCAAGGGAAGTAAGGAAAAGTTATTGACTAAGGTTAATTATTTAAACGTGAGTCGGTTAAGTGATAGTCTATCTAATAGTTTATTTCATAAATAATTTATGGGTAAGATATTTAGTAAATAGAAAAAGGACAGAAGAATATTTTATAAGTTTAAACAGTAATTAAAGTTTCTTAAAGTATAATCTTTTGATGGAAACTTTATACATAAAATTTATATATTCTTTTTTAAAGTTCTAAAGTTTCCGAATACTATATAAAAATGAATATTCCCTAGTCACTAATTTTTAATAACCATGTGTGATAATAGGTGGAATCCTTCTGAATAGTTAATGTTTGTTAACCCAAATCACTACATTATTATCATGCCTATATGCTAATCACTCAAGTTCATTGCCCCGCACTCGCATTTACATTTATTAATACATATTCATATGTATATGCACTCAGAGAACATGGAAAGCCCAAGCCAAAAAAAAAAGAACTAAAACAACTTTTGCATAATTAAGAATGACAGAAGGAAGGAGAGGTGCGCAGAGAAAATAAACTAGCTGGGCGTTGCAATCTGGTTTATCCAGTATATATGCAAGTTTGCTTTATTTTTTTTTGTTCTCGGGATGTGATGTTCTTGGACAAGGAGACTTGATCTAGGAGATGGAGAATAGGAAGGTGACAGTAAAGGAAGCCATATTTTTATAGTTAGAAGCCTTTTTGAACCTAAAGAAAAAAGTAGGGAGTAAAGAGGGCTTCATTATATATTTAAAAAAAAATTACTACCAAGAAACTCCGAAAAATAAAATTTTAAAATATTAATTTACTCTTCAAAGAGCAGTATGTTATTATTTAATAGTTGAAAAAGCAACACAACAAATTAAACACTCAAATAAATAAATCTTAGAAGGAAAATCTTATAAACGCGGGTCTGTTAAGTATTAATTTATGATTGACAGATCAGTGATTTATTAGACTAATAAAACCAAAAATTTCGTGCTTAATAATAGAGCTAAATGATTTACAAGCTGGAATATAAGTTAATTACACCGAAAATTTATTAAGAGAAGAAGTTAATTAAAATACATTTCAAACCTAGAACAAATCTAAAGCTATGTAATTATTTTCTTATTATTGTGGTTATTATTTATTCTTGTTAAATTAGTGCAGCATTTATTAAAATATTATATTACCCTGATATAACTTTTAAGATTACACTGTATTTTTGCTATTATTTCAATCCCCCAAGCCCATGGTACCTAACAAACTGTAACCGTAAAGAAGTAAAGAATAAGGAAAAGGCAAACGAAACAAAATAATATAAAAAGGAGAATCAGTATTGAATTGAAACATCAAGAGAATCCAAGCCAATTTTATTAGAATTTAAATTAAATAAGATTTAATTT
>VNJU01006531.1:0-28661 GCA_008042675.1 Drosophila seguyi | reverse complement strand
TTTTGGTGTAAATATTTTTTTGTGACACAACAAGGAGGCAGACTTTTGTTGTAAATATGGTTCAAAAAGGAGCGATGTTTGGGTTAAAATATGACTCAAAATTAGGCATACTTTTGGTGTAAATAGGAACTTAAGGAGGACGCATATTTTGGTTTAAAAAGGAACATAGAAAGGAGTTATACTTTTGGTTTAAAAATAAACTTGGAAAGGTGTCATACTTTTGGTTTAAATAGGAACTTAGAAAGGAGGTTTATTTTTGGTTTAAAAAGAATCGTAAAAGGAGGCATCTTTTTGGTTTAAATATGACACAAAAATGAGGCATACTTTTGTTTAAAAAAGGAACTTGGAAAGGTGTCGTACTTTTAGTTTAAATAAATACTTGAAAAGGAGTCATACTTTTGGTTCAAATATGTCACAAAAAGAAGACATATTTTCTATGCAAATTTAACTCAAAGTGAAAGAAAATATTTAAGAAATTTTTGAATATTAAAACTCACCTTGAGGCGGGCCAATTGTTCGCTGGAAAAGGCAGTCCTGGGACGCTTCTCATCGTTGGTCTTATCCTTTGGCTGTTTGGGGCGACGGTAGCGGGGTCCTTCAAGAGAGAAAGAACAGAAAAAATAAAGGTTAGTCTCTGTTTTATATTTGCATAAATGCGCCCTCATATACCATTAATAATATTAATGATTTAATTAGCATATATGTCTGGCAGAGGGAATTCCTAAGCTGTAGCTCCCTTCTTTTTTTTTACACAAAATATTCCATATAAACCATATAAACTTTGCGTGCTGTGAGGGAAGTGTTCAATTTGTCAGCTGTCAGCGGCAAAAAAAAATACAAAAGTGGAGAAAGGGAAGCAGAGAGGAGAAACTAGGAGAATTTCGAAGGGGAGAGGGAGAAGTTAGGAGAATTTAGAAGGGGAGAGGGAGAAGCTAGGAGAATTCTTCTAACGAACCTAAAGTCAGGCATATATTTTAGTCTTTAATTAGTAAACAAGTCACAAGTCGCAGGTCTCAGTCTCAGTCTTAGTCACATTCTCCTTCTAATTGGCAGAACTTCTCTGCCAGCTAAAAGTGCTTATTAGATTTCCACACATTGTAAATTATAATTTAATTAAAGTCGGCAAGAAAAGTGGCAAGTGGCCAAGATTAATCTCTAGCTTTGGAGTGGAGCGTCCCATCAACACCTCTGAGTATCGATGGCATCGACACCAAATTAAAAAACCATTGAAAGCCATAAAAAAGCACTTAACTCGTCAATTAACACACAGTCTCTCTTGAAGAGGGAAATCGAAGGGTAAGAAAAGAAGAAAAATCTATGAGGAAAATGTAAAGAAAAAGAAAGAAGAAAAGAAGAATTTTACCGATTCTACCGATTTTCCCGTCAATCGTCAGCTTCTTTTAGGGTCGCCCTGCTTGCGTGCGTGACCTGTGACCTTCGGTGCTTCCTATACTATATCCCTATACTCCCCCACTCCTTCCGATAAGCAAACTGCTGCTGCTGCTGCTACCCTCGCGCTACATGTTGTCACATAAAGTGTCGCGTCTTCAAAAGAAGCGCTAACTCTGCGTGAGGCCCCGAAAGAAGTCCGGAATTGAAATGAAATGTAGACTCATTGTCATTGTGCCCGCGTGTCTCCTAATTGTGGCAGTGTCCTTGGGATTTATGACACAAAACAAAACAAAACAAAAACCGGGCTTGAAAGGCCGAATGCCGCCAACTAATATTACGCTTTCCCCCCGGGGTGGTCCCCAGGATATATCTTTTAGAGCTAAAGGTTAAGTACCAACCTGAGCTGGGACGATCGCTGTAGCGGGTGCAGTACACCCAGGCGGGCCACATTTCGTTCTTGCCACCCTCCGTCGTGGTGGAGCCCGTCTCCGAGCGCGTGTCATCCGAGGACTCCATCCCGGAATCCCGGCTCACAGCGGATGGCGGCGGTATGGGCTGAGGCTGTGGACTGCTGGCATTGGCCGCTGAACCATTGACACCCAAACGGCTGCTGGGCGAGGAGTTCAACGAACTGGCCGCCGAGGAGCAGCCCGACGAGGATGAGGATGAACTCGAACTGGTGGCCATGGAGGAGGTGCTGCTGATCGTAGAGGCATTGGAGGCGGGCGGCGGACTGGCCAGGCTGCTGGCACTGCTGCTAAGCGGCACCTGTGTCATGGTCGGAGCAGCGGGTTGTCCTATTTGGGAAACGGCCTTGCACAAGGATCCCAAGGCGGACTTTTCCGGATTACTATCGCTCATCTTCGAGCCCAGATGGTGCGGAGGTGGGATCACAGAGTTTGCCGCATTCCGGCGGAGACGACTCTGGACAATCTCCTCGTGTATCCGGGGATAGGCGGCGGGATTGAAGCAATTGAGGAAGTTGGCTCGTTCCAGCATCATGGCCGCGGTGGCTGCTGCGGCGGCTGCCTGCTGCTGGCGGCTAAACTCCAGGAGATCCACTCGCGTGAAGGCAGAGGGCGTGGCTGTCTGGGAGCGACTCGCCGGCTCAAAGGGCCGGAAAATGCCGGCCTGGTTCTCCTGCTGTTTGCCGGCTGTGGTCTTCGGGACATCGCCAAAGCGATCGCTCAGGATGTTGGAGATGGAAAAGGCCAGCGAGGGCTTGGCCGTCGACTGCTGCTGATGGGCGGGCGGTGGGAGGCGTCCCGCCGTATCGTCCACATCCACATCGATGTCGTCATCCTCCTCCTCGGCCTCGTCCTCCTCGTTGGTGGTGTGCGTCTGATTGTGGAAACTCAGGTCGCCAATGACGGAGTCACTCTCCTCCTCCTTGATGGTCAGCGGTGTGGTGGAGCAAGAGGCGGGCGAGCCGCTTCCACTGAGACGCTGCTGCAGGGCCGCATGGGCGTGGGCGGCATGAGCCGCTGCTGCGGCTGCTGCTGCGGCGGCGGCTGCTGCAGCTGCCGCATCAAAAGCCACCGCCGGATGGTGGAATACGCCGGCGGCCAGTTGCTGTTGATGCAACTGCTGCAGCTGATGCAGATGCTGCATTTGCTGTTGCATTTGTTGCTGATGCTGCTGTTGCTGTTGCTGCTGTTGCTGGTGTTGCTGTTGCATTTGCTGCATTTGGTGAGCTGAGATCGTAACGGGACTGGGCGCTGACTGTGGACTGCAGCGATCCTCCAATGCCATCTGGGGGTCTCTATAGCTCAAAGTCGGAACACACACAAGACACTTGTCACTTGAGCACTTTACTTTGGAGATTCTCTTCTCGTTTTGGTTTGGTTTCGGATTTGGATTTGGATTTGGTTCTCTGCCTGTTTTCCTGTTTTCCGACACGCACGTCTGTTCACGTCCAGCGCAACGACTGAATTAGTTGGGAATCCCAGCGCAACGACTTGGTTGATTCGGGGAGAGTTGACGAAGCAGCGGCGACGACGACGCGAGAGCCGATTGAACTGTCATGCGGGAAAGAGAGGTTGCTGGCAGGCGAGCGAGAGCGGTATGCTATGCTATATGCTAGAGCGGGAGGCCAAGATGCTGTCGTGTGAGTGTGTGTGTGTTTGTGTGAGTGACAGACAGATGTGACAGTGACGAAGATGAGAGTCGAAGAGTGGAAGACTTCCACTGATCGATTTTGCGCTCTCTCACGGTGGTTTGTCACCTGCCCCCCGTTCGAACCGGTTTCGCTCTCGCTCGCTCCTTAGCATCTGCATGCTCTTACTCGCTCTCTAAGACTCGCCGACTCCCTCTCTCTCTCTCTTGCCTCCCCCATTTTTCGCAAGGGGGAGGCTTGTTAGGCGGCGATATGACTTTATTATGCGCGCGCTGAAGCTGTCAGGCGGTTGACAACTGTGTCGCCTGCGCCACTGCGCCTGCGCGGCTCTCTCACTCTCCCTGACTGCTGCTAGCCCGCTCTGGCGGGGCGTTGCTTAGCCCGTTAAAGATATAGCCGTACTGCTCTCTCCAACGGGTGGCAAGCTAGGAAAATGGCTGCCTGCTGCTGGCAGGGAAGAGAGCAGAGCACCCACTCCTCTGCCTTGTGACTGATATAGCCATCCCTTTCGGCGGACGACACTCTTCATAAAAGCATTTCGTTTTTGTTGATTTTGTTTTTGGCCGCGACGTTTCAATCGGGGTTTTCAACACAGCCTACAACTTTATTGACACCACCTTTTGCCGTGGCACGGAAGGCGGGGGAAACCGCAAGCTGCGGCCACTAATTGATATAATTTGAATGCGAGTTTCCAATATTCCCAAACTTCCAGCGACCTTCCCACATCGCCCCCCAAAAATAATCACTTTTCACAAAAAAACACGAGTAATTCAACCAATTAAACGGTTAAATGTGCCGCGAAAAAGCAGCTGACGCAACTGATTGATATTTAATTGATTTTTAATTTATTTATTTGCCTGCCCATCGAATATCAATTTACTGAAAATCGAAATAGGAAAAAATAACCTACGCTAACTGTCAAAATAAACTCGGTGAGGTGTTAAAAATGAACGCCATTTGGCATTGGGACATTAACAATAGAGCTTATTTTTTATTTATTTTCAAAGAGGTGGGGGGAGGGGAAGCTCTAATCAAATGCCTGAGATCTACAAATGTGAAACATGTGCTGGGGAATCCGACCATATAGCCACTGATATATGGCACATAAATCAGCGTAAAGTCAAATAGCCAAAATCGCTAATGAATTGCCTTTTCGATGGAGCTTCAGCTGAAGTCATTTGTTGTGTTAATTTCTGCATAATCATAAAAAAGCGATCATGGTGTGAGCTTCTGATTTACGGATCACTCGGGTTTTAGTTTAAAAAATTTTATAATTATTAATTAGAGGTAATATCTTTCAAGAACCACTCCCACATACTTCCTGCTGGCCAAAAACCAAGCCGAGTGACATAATCCCCCGAACCGATATTTGTCAATAAACACCGCACAATAATGGGTCTTCTTATCGATCGTATTTGGAGCACATTTTCGGTGCGAAACCTGTTATAAAACCCAAATTTATATGCCATTTTTATGCGCATTTTTATTAGCCACGGAATGGAGCTAGCAAATAAATTAATAATTTAATAATGAATTAAACAAGAGAATAGCCTATCTGAGAGGCCCTAACCGTTGCCGTTTCGAATTTAACCGGTTCGAAACGCACCCCTTCCAGCTGTGCGGCCATTAAAAGTCGAAATTGGAAAAACTGGAAATTGGAAACTGGAAGGTTTACGCTCTCTCTCTGTCATTCTCTCTGGCGGCTGGCTGGCTGCTTTCCCCTCCAAGATTTTCGAACTCGGTCAGAGTGCTCTACGGCCATCCCTTTCTGGCTGCTAGTGTGTCTCTCTCACTCTCTCGTTCGCCACCCTGCCTGCTCTCTCACGCATGACAACAATGGCTGCTGATGTAGCTCCCTCTCTCCACTGAGCCCGTCGGCAGCTGTTGATTTTTCCGCTCAACTTCCAAGCACCCAAGCACCCCCCTGCCCTTTCCACAGCTCTTTCCGCTTTGATTGCCATGATTTTCAATTATTACCGTTGTCATGTTTGCTCAGCATTTGGCCACAAAGGCAGAAGGGGTTAAACAGCCGCCGACAGTTGCGTAAAAATGCGTTAATTAAAGTTTTCAACTTGTTTCTGTTGCTGTGGCTGCTGCTGTTGTTACTTTCCCGTTTGCCCTTAATGATAATGATGCCTCCGCGCGTCCGTCTGTTTGGATAAAATGGTAACTGCTAATGAGCTTTGCCTTTCCACCACAATTTTTGGCTACTGTTTTCTGTTTCTAGTTTTTTTTATATTATTATTATTCATCTTCGTTTTCGGTTACTTTACTTTTGTTGTATGTATTTTTTGTTGTTCTCTAATGATTCTCGCGCTGAAGGCAAAACAAAAGACTTAAGCAACAAACTTGTCAGAGTGCCAAAAAAAAGAAGAAAGAAACATGCACAGATCACATGGTAAAAAAAAATGGGGAGTCGATGGCTGAGAAATATATAAATATCGATCGATTTTCTATTTTAAAAATCAATTTAATAAAATTATATTTCTAAGAAATAATAAATCATTTTTCAACTTGAATAAATATTCAATAATTTTTTTAAACAAGGTTAAATAGACTCCTAAAACCTTTACCAAATATGGTAATTGCCCTTAATTTGAATTGTTTAATACCATAAGAACATTTGAAATTCAACCTGAATTTTAGTATTAAAAACATTAACTCAGTAATTAAACTAACTAATATGTGAAATAGAGTACTACAATTCTTAAACAATGAATAACATAATTTCAAGAAAAAACTTAAAGTTTAAAGTAGTTTCAAAAAGGTGTACAAAATTGGGCAACTTAAAAATTTTTTGGGACTAATAATATTAGTATTAAATACTCCTTAAAATATTTTTATTGTATAATAAATAATATATGTATAATGTATTATATAATAATATAAAGAATAAAGGTAATGTATATGCTTAATAATATTTAACAACTAAAGTCAATTTTTGAACTTCTGGTTTAAAATTTAATCCTGTTAAATTTCGATTCGAAAATTACTTATTCTAAACTTACTTCTCAAGAATTGTAAAGACTGTATTAGTATGTTTTAAAATGTATCTAGAAAATAGCTTATTAATTTATACTTAATTTAAATACACCTTTTTAAATAATAAAATATTTCATTATTTTATGTAATATAGTATAATAGTATAATTAATAAACGTATTTTGAAAATTTAGCTACAGATCAACGAACATTCCCACATGTTCGTAATAACCCCATTTGGAACTCAATTTTATTTATACATATTACATATATATCTTTCCCTATATAACGAATAAGTCAAATCAATACAAATATTCCCATAAAACATATCTTAATATTTATCAGATCAGATAAAACTGCTTTAATATGACTTTCACCCAAATACAGTTCAATAAAATCTCAATTGCATAAGGGTCTCAATCACTGCCAACAACTCAATTGTCAAACTGGAAATTGAAATTAAAACTGGTGCTTCTCGTAGGGAAAAACTGGTCGCCTTGGAGGGCTGCTGCTGCCACAGTACCTCCCCAACTCCCTGATAATTTCTCAGGTGAAACTGGAAATGGGAACCCGTGTACCCAAAACCCAAAACCGAAACTGAGGCTGGTTAATTTAAAATTCATATTTTACGCAGCCAAATGCGTAAATCCGTGTGCTTGGGTGCTGTGCTGAGTGCCGGCGAGCGGCGGCGATTCCCGATAATTAATGGCCGCACATGGAAGTCCATAATATACTCGTACTCGAACTCGCACTTCACAGTTTTTCCCCTCAGTCCCACTCATTTGCATACCCTGCAATACCCGAGAGCGCTATATGCTGCTTCTGGGAACTATTTGGATATAGGGTTACCCACACGTAACTGGAGCCTGCGATGGGATGAAGCGATATGGCGAGGTTTAACACAGGAATTAATGGGGAAAGTGCGCCACTTAGGAGGATGAAAGGTTTCCGTCGGGAGACACTCGATACGGTCGGCAGATGATTTATTTTTGAGAGTTACAAAGGTTTCTAGTTATCGGAATGGAGATTTCGGTTGAGTGATTTATTAGGGAATACTTTGATATATTATTAACGGAAGTTGTGTTTTATAAAAGGGGTTTTTTGATTTAAGAGAGCTTTGAAGCATTTCATTTAGAGGTAACGTAAGAATAATTTACCGTATAAGCCATTTAATTAGGAAATATTAAGAATTGACTATAAGAAATCTTATATTTTGTTATTAATTCATTTTTGGATATTCTACAATTTCTTACCTTAAATAAACATATTGAAAATCAACTACGTTAGTAGAGATTTATATATATTTTTTACCGAAGAAAACATATTACAAATAATCTATAGAAATTCGAATAGATTCTGTTTAGTTAAGTCTTTAAAATTATATTATTTCCTTTTTATATTGAAGGTTTAAATACAATTTAAACATCGATATTTCATTTTTAAGTTAACAAAAATATAATGAATCTATTTTAGAAGCAATTACTAATTGTTTTTCTATATGTATTTAATCTTAAATAATTTCTTACATATTTTAAAGGCTTAAATACAATTTAAACATTCTTGTTTTATGTTTTGGTTAACAAAAAAATCTTAAGAATCTACTTTATAAACTTTTATAAATTGCCTTTGTTATTGTGTTAAAGCTGCAATAATTTCTTTGCCTTTCTAGCTTTTTTAATGGTTTAAATATACATTTAAAGTCCTTGTTTTATAATATAATTATCTAAGAAATTCAAAAATTTTCTTTTTAAACTTTTACATATTGCCTGTGTTTTTGTCTTGAATTTTCAGTAATTTATTGGATATTTTCAAGGCTAAAATTTAATTTGTACATTTTTATTTTATATTTCTAAACAATTTTATATTGTTTTATTAGTTTAGTTTCTTTTAATAAATAAAAATAATGCTTTAAAATATTTTAAACACAAACTAGAATAACTTTAAAAGTTATCTTTCTAATTTTAACTAATTATTTTAATATTTTCTCAAGCTTAAATATTAAAAATAAGAGCATTCCCTGGCTGCCTTGTTTATGCCTTTTCCCTCCAAGCTTTCCACCTGGATCTTTAATTAAAATTTAACTCGCTGAGCTGGGCTCTACCTTCACCTTACTTGGCTTTGACTGGCATCATCACTGCCACCTCCTGTGCTGACCCAGCTGCTCCGGCTCAGTTTCCCCCCGCCACCTGCCCCGGAATACGCACAATGCCGCAGGCTTTAAAACAATTTTTAATTTGTTAAAAATACATTTTTTGTTGTTGAGTTTTTTTTTTGTACGCTGCTCATTCGTTGAGTTGTCGCCTTTGGTTGTTTTTATCATGACTGTTGTTGTGTTGGCTTTGCTTCGAGTCGTACGTTTAGGGTTAAATGTTAATGAACTTGTTGATTATAAATTTGACTACTTTATTTGAGCAGAGAAAATAGCAGAGGCCCAGCCAAAGCTAATAGATTGGCCCAAACGAGTTTCATATTTATTGTTTGCCGAATTTTGATTTTTTCTTCTTTTTTATTATTAATTTTTATATATATAGAGAGAAGCTCCAATGCGAGTCGTAAGAATTTTATGACTTCATCTGGACAGATTTGCATGAGTCTCAGTCTGACTTGTTTTTCGATCAATTAGCCAAGTTCAGGCTTTTTGGCCAGTTAATTTCCGTTGCACGTTGCCACTATCACACAAAGGCTGTAATTTGTTTAATTTGTTTGCCACTCGCCGCAAATGGTTTTTTCTCAGCTAATTTGTCAATTTTTTGAGCCAAGCTTGTTAGCAGCTTAACTCTTTCGGCCAGCTAATGGGTGTTAATTGGTTAATATCTTATTTTGCTGTTTAAATACCAATTAATTTTTTTTTGGCAAGTTTCATTTGGGCGAAAGTTTGTTCCTGCTTTAATTTCAATCACAAAATCCACCTTTGTTGGTGTCCTAAAACCCTTGTTTGACGCCCATTTAATTGCTTCGATTTTCCCGGAAATCTTACATAAGTCTTGGGTTTACTCTCGTTATCCTTTTCCGGGCGACTTTAGACACTTTTGTGTGGGTTTTGTCTTATGGTTAATCCAATAAAAACCTAAGCGGTGCGGGTGTTTGCAAACACAACTCGGAGTTAAGTCTGTAAAATCTGTAAAATCTTTAAATTCGATTAAACCGCAAAGCATGCAAGGCTCTGAATCTAAGGATCTATTCTAGGCCTCACACACAGATGTCTGATGTTAGAAGGAGGACAAGGACAAGGACAAGGACAAGTGCCGGCAGCAATTCGAGACGCAGCCAGCAGGCGGTCCTTTTGCCAGGCTGCAAATAATTGTGCGGTTTCCAAAAAGGGAAAAAATGTAGGAAAATGTAAGAAAAACAAGGCTCAGTAGAAGGTCTCAAGATGCGAGGACGGAAGCTGCAAACGGCAGCAACTGCAAATGTCCTTGTTTTGCAGCTAATTAAGGTGCGCTTTGGCCTTCTAATGATGTCAGTTTAAAGCAAGGTCAAAGGAGTCACACGACCAGCAGCAGCAGCAGCAGCCGCTTGGGTGTCCTGACCTTGACTGGGAAAATCTATTAAAATCACCTACATTTTAATAGATTTTCCCTAAAACAGACTTCAAAAGGAGCCTCCTCCAAGGCGGCCATTTTATGCCCGACTGACACCTGAAAAATAAAGCCAATTTATGGACCCAAAAAAAAACAAGAACATGGAACATAGAACATAATAGCCACGAATGGCAGGGCAGGGAAACTGTCTGTTGGCCAGAATGAAAATCATTTATCAAGAGAAGTTGTTTTTTTTTTTATATACTAATGATCTTGGGCCCAGCTGGAAAGCGAGAGAAATCCAATAACATTTTAATAACAAAAGCCACCAAAAAAAAGGGCCATAAATAAACAAATTTCCAGGGAATGGAGATGGAGCCTCTAACGAAAATGTATCTATATCTTTGGGATACGCTAAAGCGTAATAAATAATTAGTGGCGGCCCAACACGCCCTCAAAAATGCCGAAAATACATATATATATATATACGAAAAAAACCTACCTACGAGAAAAAACAACCTAACCATGAAAGATGCCTTAGATACGTAGCCATCAACGGTGCCAGATACAGATACGCATTGGCTTTGGGGTGTGTGTATCTACAAGGTTTCTCACTCAGAGAACTCGGAGAACTAGCCGAGAACTGAGAGATTGTGCGGCCAGATTGGGGCAATCAATTTCGGTTTTCCTACCAATGAACCTGAAACTCACATAAAATTAATGCGTCTCTCCCATTGGACAATCTCGGGGATTTTGAATTTGGGATTGGGATTGGTATTGGGATTTTGGAGTTGCAGGAGAAGATCTCCTTCTCTGCCCATTTGGGTCTCTGTCACGTAGCCATAATTAGTCGGGTGTTAGACCCTTGAAATGGATATTTACCCATCATTATGAAATGGGTTTTGGGTAACCCTTCCATTCAAATCTAGGATTAGCTCAGACTTAGCAACGATTTAGTTACGTAAATTGAGCCAAGGAAAAGTGTGATTTATATAGGAAAATCTATAGAGGTAGGATTTATTTTAGAGATTTTAATAAGAGGAAATTTATTAAATATTAAAGAGGGTAGAGATTTTTTGAGAATTTATTTATAAAGTTTTGAGTAATGCCTTTAATATTCTTTTTATATTCAAACCTAAAAGGTTCATTTTATTTATTAAATTTTTGTTTGTTTTTATGAATAGTTAAGAAAATATAACATTTACTATAAATATCTTATATTTTCTTCTGATATTTGAAGCTAGAAGGTTCATTTGTAAAATTTAATGGGAATAGAATTCATTATGTGTTTTAAAACCCATTTTATTATCAAATTTAAATTTAAAATTTTAAATTCTTGTAAGATTTTGATGCTATTAATAATATTATTATATTATTATACAAATAACTGAATTTATGTATATTTACTGCTGTTATTTAGCATTTTTTAAGGCTATTCGCAAATATAAATTAATTTGTAAGAAAGTAATCTAATTTGCATTAAAAACTTCTTTACTTCAAAGGACTAACATGACTTTATTTAATTTTGATATAAGGTTTTATAAATAGCTCTAAAATAATACTTTATTATTAATATTTTCTATTTTCTAGTGATTTGTGAGTAAGAAAATTAATTTATTTAATTTTTAGTAGGGTTTTATTGAATAATAAATAAAATAAATTAGTTATAATTAAAATTTTCTATAGGTTTATTTATATTGAAAACAGAATAAAGTTTTGTAATGTGTTAGGTGATATATAAAATATATTTTTGATAAAAAATTTTTGTTATAACCACATTTCCTTACTTTAAGGACCCAATATTTCTTCAGTTCTATAATATATTGTATATTTATTTAGTTTTCCTATTAAATATTCTGTTTAATTATCATATTACTCACATTTTTCCCCTCTAAAATATTTCACAAATTATTTCACCATTTCCTTATAATTAATTCCTCATTATTATTCCTTTAAATTTTCATATAATTACCCGCACAATTATTCAAAAATTCTATAATTGTTATCCATATAGCACCTCAAGTATTTTTCAGCTTAATACCAAAAAGGAATTCCAACTATGTTAAGGCTAGAAAAACCAACTAAAACCTTGAATCATAATTGTGGAATCATCTCCCTTGAAGCAGATATGATATCATCTTGAATTTACCTTTGATTTTTGCCATTTCTTTACAGTTTCCACCACACCCACAGTCTGCAGTTTGAGTTGAATTTTCCCATTTCCCCCAATTTCCCCCTCGAGCGCTGCATTTAGTTCCACTTAAATGCATAATGCAGACGAAAACCGTTAGCTAACTGAGCAATCAGAGGAATAGTGTAAATTATGGCAGCGAAAATTGCCCGGCTGTGGGGAAAGAGCAATTTTTTTCTTCGTTTTTTTTTATAGTTTTTCAAATCCATAAATTAGCACCTCATTCCCGAAAGCTACCTCGCTTTTGCCTGATTGAAGCTTTCAAAATGCCGTCTAAACGGAAACAAGGTAACAACACAGGTGGGGAGGCAGGGGGGTCTAAGTGCTAAGTGCAGTGCAAATATTTGCAGGCAGCCAGCTGAGCTGAGCTCCACTATTCATTTATCAAATCAAGCGTAAAGTGTGCAGGTTGGGGGGCCACATGGGAGGTGGATATACTCCTCGATTACCCCCGCTTTCAGCTCCCCTCTCATCTATCCCCCCTTCTGGCCAAGTCAATTGAATCAGTCAAGCAGCAAACGCTGATTAGCAGCTAAAAACCAACACAGCAGCCGCGCCACAAAACAACAGCAACTGCGAGACCTGGGACAAGCATGGACAAGCTCCCTGGCACGTCCATGCGTCGCACTTTGCTCAATCAGCGGACAGATAAACGGACAGAGGCGGACGGACACGTACAGAGGGGGAAAAAAGTATTAGAGAATTGGATAAAATAAAGTTTAAATCAGTGGAATCAAATTTATTATTAGTTGCATTTTGTTTTAACTTTATTCATTTTTCTAATTTTTTTAGCTTAGCTAAAGTATAGCATTTATTTATTTAATTTCATTACGTATTTATTTATTTATTTTTATAATATTTTCAGGTATTATTTAACACATTTGATTTTTCTCAGTGCTTATCACCGGAAAGCCTCTTTGCCTCGCCTCCCCTCGAACACGTCAATTGGCTGGCAAAATTAACGCATTTCGCGCTTTCGTTTCTAAGCCAATCTGCGATTCCATTTGGACTTAACAAGCTGACAAGCCACCGATCGAGTTTTCATGGCTTTTCAGTTAATCATGCGGCGAAAGCCGAAAGCAAAATATTGTTATTACAATCAGAGGAAAAGCACTCACCAAAGACACTGGCTTTTCCGCTGACGATCGTAAATTATGAGCGCGAGATGGGTTTTGTTTAAGGAAAAATGGGTTTGGGTTTTGAATTTGACTTTTGAGTTTGACTTTTGGTATGGGTTTTCCTTTTGGGTTTTCCTTTTGGGTTGTCTCTGGGTTTTCTTCTGGGTTTTCATCTTCGTTTTTTCCATTTGTCTCGGGGAATCCGATAAGCGGCAATGGACAAACGAGATGCCGACACCGACAAATGCCCGTACAGGACATTAGTGTCAAAGGGAACAAGGGAATGGAAATCTGGGAGCGGGCAGTAAAGAGAGGGAGTAGGGAGCGGGCAGAAGGGAGCGGGCAGTAAAGAGAGGGAGTAGGGAGAGGGAGTAGGGATAGGGAGTAAGGAGCGGGAGTAGGGAGCGAGAGTAAGGAGAGGGAGTAGGGATCGGGATCTTAGTAGACCTAGACTGCTGCGGTTGCATTTTGGGGGCACTTTGCGGTCAGGTCATCTTATCGCCTCTCTTCTTCTCTCCCCGCAACAGGTTGCCTCATTTTTCATAGCCTCTTTTGTTGTGACAACAAATGTTCGGTCGCCGGTCAGTCAGTCGTTCCCCTCGATTTACATTTAAATGCCCCCTAATCGCCTCTCCAGCAGCCACCGCTGATGCACTGCAGCAGCCACACTGTGTGTGGTCCTTGTACTTGGCAATTAAAAAAGGGAGAGTCGTTGGACCAAAAGCCGCTTACTGTGAGGGATGTGAGGCGCTCTCAGCGCTTGGCTACCAAGCTCCTGGGACTGTACAGAGAGAATATTTGGTAGAATTTTATGGGGTTAATTAATAAGTTATTAATTACATTAATTTTTTTTAGAATTTTATGGGCTTAATTAATTAATAATTATTAATTAAATTACAATTTTTTAGAATTATATGTGGTTAATTAATAAATTATTAATTAAATTATTTTTTTTTTTAGAATTTCATGCGGTTAATTTATTATTTATGAATTAAAATAAAATTATTTAGAATTTTAGGGGTTTAACTAATTAATTATTAATTAAATTAAAATTTTGTTAGAATTTTATGGGGTTCATTAATTAATTATTAATTAAATTAAAATTTTTTAGAATTTTATGGTGTTAATTAATTAATTATTAATTAAATTAAAATTTTGTTAGAATTTTATGGGGTTAATTAATTATTTATTAATTAAATTAAAATTACAAATTAATTATTTGTTGTTATAAGAAATTGTTTAAGAACTCTTGTTTCCTGTAAGAAGTATTATTAAGAGAGTAAAGCTACAGTTTTTTCCTATTTAAATATTTTCAAATAATGAATTTCTGTAATATTTGAAGAAATTACCTAAATAAGCCTTAACTTAATAATTCTATGATATTTTGTTGTAATATTTCTTGTATTTTTTCAAAGGTGTAAAGATAATAAATAAAGATAATAAATTACAGATTATAAAGTTCTTTATTAGTTATAAAAAAATATACATTTCTGACTGATTCGTTTAATTTTCTAGATAAAATCTGTCAAGTTTGTTTTTAACTTTATTAATAAGAACCTAAATCCTTTAAAAAAGCTCAAAATATAGTTCTATCTTATCTTTAACCTTCCTCTTATTTATTTATAACAATTTGAAGTATTATTTATTAAAAAAAGAAATTAATTTCTTAATTTTTAAGATTCTAGAGCTACATAAAGTGTTAAAAAATCAATTTGATCTATCTCATCTCTCAGTATCTTAACTACCTCACCATCTTCTTCCCAAAACTATCTGTATTTTTCCCCGAATGTATCTGTTAGTTCGTGCGTGTGCATTTAATCTCCGCTGAGGTGCCAAAAGTATCTCTGAAATGCGTGGCATTCCAATGGCACCCAAAACAGGAGGCCACAAAAGGGAGGCCACAGAAGGGAGGCCACAGAAGGGAAACCCCTTAAGAGAGAGAGAGGGAACGCTGTAGATTTCGCTGAAATTCAGAATCGTGAGAGAGTTGCGACTCATTTAAATCTCGTTTGCGCATGCGTCGTGTGTGGTCCCGGTACCAGTTTCTCCCCCATCCCCCTTCCCCACTCCCTGGCAGTCCCTGCCCCATTGTTTCCAGCCAGGTTATCGCCGAGCCTGTTGATAAGCTTCTCCCCCAAAAACTCAACGCCTGCCAATTAGTGGGGAGTGAGGAAAGTCAGCTCCATGTATCGGTATCTAATGCCAAGTGCCAAGAACTCGCGCTAATTGGCTGGAAAAACTATTTCACTATCCACGCCGCCTGACAGACAGACAGGCGAAGGGGGAGGGAAAAACTAGTAACCATTTCAAACGTCAACACACTCAAGCGATAAGCAACTAAATTATTAACACGAACAGAAGTTCCTTTTTGGCCAACTCCAAAGGCAACATCGATTGCAGTCCTCATAAAGTATATCGCCGACACCGATAAACCTCAGACTGAGGCTGGCTTTTTGCAGGAAAAATGCAATTTGGAAAAGTTTTAGCAACTTGAAAACTTAATTTTCTAAGAGGTTGCTTTAAGTGAGTTGTGGAGGCTCCACTGTAGCTTCCCCCACACCCTTCACCTACTCCTCCACAACCAATTAAACGATCATGCATCATGGGGCATGGGACACTAAGCCGTTGAGACTGAGGCAGTCAGTCCCTTCTCAAAGCTCTTTGGCGGCGTTGATGAATTGGGTTTTGTCAAAAGAATCGTGTCAGAAATATTTCGCTACTGTCAGAGGGGTTTTGGAGGGGGTTTTAGAGGGGGTTTTGAAGGTGTTACGAAGAGGTATACATATCTCCCCTGCCCTACCTTGCGGACACCCACGCCAAGTGGCCAATAAAATTATAAGCTGGATTAGTGTCATTCTGGACAAACAATGACTGCAAGGCCAGGTCGAAAGAGGCACGGAGAAAAATTAGTATTTTAATCTAATTTAGTTTTAAATATATTTAAAAAATTATAATAATTAAGTTTGAAATGGGAGAAATATTTGTAAAAACATAATAAAGTTTTTACAGTACAAAAAAGATAAAAAATATATATATTTATTTAAATCTAACTTAGTTTTAAATATATTTTAAAAAGTGTATCAATTCAGCTTAAAGTGTGAGAAATATTTGTAAAGACATAGTACAATTTTTAGAGCAAGAACAAGGTTAAAAAAACCCATTTCTAGCCGTGTTTAGTTTTATATTTTTCAAAAATATTCCCATAAAAGACAAGGCCACCGCTACTGTGACTGATTGATTTGTCTGTCTGCCTCCAAGGTTATGCCACAAGCATAATGCCCCGATTGACTCTCTGAACCCCGTAAAGACTCCCCCTTGAGGAAAAGCCAAGGTCGCAGGATGTCATCATCGTTTAGCAGCCAAGGACTTTGAGTGTACTCAAAAATGCGGCCTACTGTTAGTCCTTGAAAAACAAGAAAAATACCGACGCGTGGCGAACAGCAGCAGGTCCTGTCCAAGGTCACAGGTCGTGTGTCGCTACGCGTGGCACATCCTTGCTATGGTAATAAACTATATAATAATGCCAATGTATCTGCTGGCTAATTGCCAATAACTGGGCTTAATTGCGATGACAGCCTTCGGAGCAACAGCAGCCTTGGACTCTGGCACTTTCTTTTGGCTTCACTGGAGTCTGTGCAATCTTCTGTGCAGATTCTTCTCGACTCCCAGCAGTGCTTCCATGTTTCGCCAGATTAAATCCAGCTCGGACTTCATTAACGGTGATTTGTAATGGGTGTTACCAGGGAGTCGATAAAAATCGCATTAAGCGAAATAAATGGGAATACTATATGAACCTGCATCACTCATCCCTGGCCCCATAGATCTTGCTTTATATTGGCCGAGGTCTACCGTATCTGTATCTGTCATAAGAGTATCTTACAAATTGGTTGGCGCAATTATCGCCGAGGCACCCCGATAACGGAGTCGGACAGATCGATGGCTGCTCTGCTGCTGGTTAATTGCTTCTTGGATCTCGGAAAAGCAATCCGAATCCGAGATCAGAGCGAAGTGCAGAGCTTGAAGCTAGGTGAGATGGTGAGAGAACATTGCTGCAATTATCCAGATACATTTGGCTTAATTGCAGCAACAACCAAGGAGCGTGTGAAGCACTAACCAAGAGCTGAAGATTGTCTTGGATTGAACCAAGAGTAGATAAGGTTTAGAGGAGGTCTTAGGAACCCAAGAAATATTTATATAAATTTTGATAATAAATTTAAATGGTTTTCTAGTTTTAGATAGCAAAGAACTTAGAGAAATTAGTCATTAAAAAGTATCTAATAAACCTAAAATAGGCCTGAGAATAATTTCTTTAAATATTGTTGAAAAATGTCTATGATTTTCTATTTAAAGATATTTAAAACATCAAGAATTAAGAGATTACAAAGTATCTTTTGGCTTTCTATTTAATTTAAATACAATTTATGGTTAGCTAAGATAGTTATAAGTTCCATAAAATCCCAAGAAATATTCCTTTACCTTATAGCTTAACATTAACTCTTCATTTATTACCTCTTTCACCCTTCGCCCTACTCCCCAACCAGTTACCTCAAAACTCTGCCTCAGCTTCTGGCTAATAAATTCGTAACAAATCAATGACCCCGCCCAAGGAGTCCTAAGATAAAGACAAGGACCACAACTAACAATACTGAAAACTCTGGACAGTACAAGAATTTCTACTTTAGCACCATGAAGTTGAGATGCAGCTGCATCCTCAGCGGTTGGTTGGAGGCATTCTTCACGCAACTCAAAATATGCCACAGCCAGGCAGGTGGTGGGGGAAGGGGGAAGGGGAGAAGGTAACTGGACAAGGATCCCAGTCGCAAAATATTAACCAAAAGTGTATGCCAAAAGGCTGCTGGACAGAGCAGAACGACGTTCCCACCAGTTCAACTCTAATTGTGACTTTATTTGCGCATTTATTGCGGACCCAGACACAGATACAGATACATAGCTATAGATACACACTCACACTCTGACAAAGCCCTTCTGCAGCAGTTTAAAGCATTCGACATTCAACATTCAGCATCCCAGCAGCAGCTTCCCGGCATCCTTAGCGCTGCCTCCACTTGGGTGGTCTCGAACAACTCCGCGGCGCATCTTCAAAGCCGCGTCTCGAACCTGAACATGCACCGCGAACCTCAAGCTCGGGCTCAAGCTCTGGCCTGAACCTGAACCTGAAACTAAAACTCAACCTGGGGGTGAGCGGGGGCAACACAGAATGAGATTGAGAGCGGCAAGGGGGGAGGGAGTAGATATGTCAGCGGCACTGGGAGAAAGGTGTCTTAAATGAGGGTGTTCTTTGGGTTTTTAATTGGAATTGTTGATGATTTTTATTGGAAATATTTGTATAAGAAATAATTTAAATATTTTTTAAATATATATAATATATATTTTTTTTTTAAATTTAAAGATATTAAATTATTCTTCTGAGTTATAACGCACTTCAAGGCTTGCTTTGTTCTAGAATTTTTAAAGCAATCCAGCTTGAAGTATCCTTAAACTTTGGTTAAGATGCTAACAGTATGGTTTACTCTAGTCTAGCACCTTAAAAATTATTAAATATATAAAAAATATAATTTTAAAGCCATTAAAGGTCCAGATAACACAAGGTGCCACTTTAGAATTTAAATTAAGAAATTGTTATAGAATTTCCAAAGAAATCCATTTAAAAACGGTTACTAAAATATCTAAAAAATGGAGATAAGCAATCAAAGGTTTACTTTTCAGGCTCCTGTTCATTACTAAAATTTATAAATAAGTATTTAAAAATTTTTTAAAAAATTATAAACACAATTTTCAATAGATTAAAAGTCCAAAGAACACCACGAGCCTCTTTAAAATCGATCATTTAAAGAAGTTTCCATAGAATTTCCAAAGCAATTCTTATGAAAACTGTTACTAAGCACTTTATAGATAGGGATAGGTCAAAGATAGAAGGAGATAAGTTACTTTACAAGATCCTAGACATTTTTAATATTGAAAAATATATATTTAAGAATTTCTATATATTAAAAAACATAATTTTAGTTCCTTCGAAAGTCCAAAGAGCACAATAAGAAGCTTTGGCTTTAACCTTTTCAAGGAGTTTTCATAAAATTTTCAAATAAAATTCCTATAAAAACTAGAACTAGAAGTTCTTAGGCTGTAAATAAGCCCACAAATGTTTACTTTTCTAAAATATATATTTACAAATTTATAAATATTTATTTCCCAGTGCAGTTGCCTGTTTGAATGCTGTGGATATTGTGGGGCATGCAACCGCAACTCAAATGCTAAGAGACTGCGAGGCAGCAGCAGCATCAGCAGCAGCAGCGGCGATTCCTACACCCAAACTGAATTCTAAATGATCGTTGAAAATTCTGGGGAACAGTGTTTCGTTGGAATTTGCAAATGAGTTGTGTTTCGCCGAGGATCGAGCAAGGAGAACCAATCCAAGGAACCAAACCAACCAACCAACCAGCCAAGCCGCCCACCCTTGTCCGCACGGGCGACTTGCCTTTGATACGAAAGCAAATAATAAATTCTCAGAGACATTCGGGAGACGTTGTAATCCCCCAGAGCCCCAGAGCTGGACCAGCCCAGACTCCCTGACTCTCTGCCTGACCCATTTTGCGATCTCTCCTAGACTTATTGAAATTAATCACAGCGATTTGGCGGTTTCCGAGGGCAGATTTCCCCTCTCCTTTTGATTGATGGTCGCCGATGCCTGTTCGATTTTCAACATAAATCAAACTTTTTTTTGCAAATTTTGCAAAACAGAAACTTTCGCTAACTAATTAGGAGCGTGCTAGGGGGAAATTGTCGGGAATGGATTGAGGAGATGTGGAGACCCGAGATGCCCCAAAGGCTAAAAGCGTGTGGCACGCTCGATTTTTACTGGAGATTTTGGGGGCTGAAAATTAATGGACTTGTCGCCGAGACTTTCGACTTTTACAAGGCACTGAAAATGAAGGGTATTTGTAGGGGAAATTAACTTGATTTTTAACAGAAAGTGTATCTTTGAGATACCTGTTGTTCTTTGTGATGTATAGCATACCTCAAGGGTGCTTTTTTGTTTTGAAATGTTAAGTTTGTGTTTTCTTAAAGAGTTAAATATATTTTCAAGCCAATTTTTTTAGGTTTTTAATCATTTTCGTATTAAAAAGCTAGAAAATACTTGAGAAAAGACTATATTTAAATCAGTTTCTTTATTATTTTCGAAGGAAAAATTCAACTAACTTGTTTTTGGGGAGTTCTTGTTTTGAAATGTTAAGTTTATGGTTTTATAAAGATATATATATATATTCTATAAGTTGTTAATAACTTCCATTACTAAAAATCTACAAAATACTTCTGGAAAGTCTTCAACTAAATCAGTTTCTTCAATTTTCTTTAAGGAAAATTTCAACTAACTAAGTTCTTTCATTATTTTCTAAGAACATCTTCTAGAACCTCTTTAAAATTCCCAGTAAAATTTTCAACTTGTTAATATTTTCTCCCCCAAAAAACCTTCATAAATTTTAGTATAACTTGTTTATATTTTCTCTCCCTGTATTTTATTTACCGGACAAACACTGGCCACACTCTCCAAAGATCACTTCTAACACACGACTGTGAAACGTGGCTGCCTAATAATAGTCTTCCTACCAAATCCAGCACTTGATAAAACCTTTAAAAAAAAAATGTGATCTCTGCCTATTAGATTATTCAATTATATATTCAATTATTAAGGCCAAGTGTGAAGCAGTTGAAAATGTGCGATTTGCGTAGATTGAAGTATAAATAAGTTGCCCAGCTGAATGGAAAGTATTATCTCTCGACCCTTCCCCCTGCTGACATAACTCACTCGGAGGCCTCGTGGCATATTTCATATTTTCTTTCTTATTTTTTTTTTCTTTTTTTTTCATATTTTTATTTTCCTGTAAGCATGGCTGATTTCCAGCTACTCCGTGACGGCACGTAGAGTCAGTTGTTGGTGGATCTTAGGGAATTAATGGGGATTTAGGCAGTGAAAAAGAACACTTTCGGGTTGAGGAAGTTTAGTTTTATAGCATGAAAGGTGTTTTTGAGATAGTTATCAGGCAACTTTGTTAGTTTTAATTGACATTTAGTGCAAGTAAAGGTTAAAAATAATTAATATGAATGGGTTTTAATTAAAGGAAGGTATATAAAGGGTAATATTTTAGGAAAAAGGTGTTTTAGGTGGAGTTTATCTTTAAATTATGAAGTTTAGATTATTAATAAAGCATAGAAATAAAAGTTTTTCTTAAAAAATTGATTTGAAATATATAATTAGATTAATAAATTCTTGTAATACCTTAAAAAAAAGAGATTCAGATGTTAAAGGTAATATTCCTTTTTAAACTAAGAAGCTTAGAGTATTAATAAAGCTTAGAAAATAATTATTTATAGAAATTTTAATATTAAATATTAAATAAAAAATTAAATTTGATATTAAATGTCTAAAAAAATTAATAAATTATTTAAATACCCTAAAAATACATATTTTTTTCTTAAAAAAAATACATACGAAATACCTTTACAACCTCTGTTTATTTATAAATTATTTAGACCAATTTTTCCTAAATTTTAATATGTTTTCTAAGATAAACAATCATATTTTATCACTAAAAACTTAAAACCAATAAATATTTGAACCAAAAAAAACAATTTGTTAATAATTTACTGCTTTTTCCTACGAATTTTTCACTCTTCAACCTATAACTCTGCAATTTGCCATATCAAACACACCTTTACACAGCCAAGCACACCTGTAAACACCCCTGTACACCCCCACACACACCTGTGTACTCAGCGTATTTATACACTTTTCAGCACTTGGCGCCACTGCAAATATACAAACAACGGAAAAATAACAAACAAGCAATTACAAAATGGGGGGCACAGCAAACAAAACTGACATTTTACACCTTTTCATTATCGCTGGCAAACAAATCAAGAACAGCCAACAAATAACAAAGGAAAAGGGCAGAGAAAAAACAACTAAAAACAACAACAGGGAGCCAAGAACAATGCAACAAAGAGAGTGGGAGACAGAGAAAAAGGGGGAAAACTCTGAGCAAATAAGTAGGTGCAATGTATTATTTGTTTTCCGGCTTAAATTGCCAGAGAAGCCCCCGCCGACAGGCGGCAACCAACGAGCGGCTAAAAAGCGCTAAGCGTTCAGATAGACAGGTAAAGCCCCCTCCTAACCTGTTACCCCCTTTTCCTCCCACAATTTTCCCTCTTTTTTTTCAACTTTTTTTTCAAGAGAAAACTTAACTGAAGAAGACTTTGTCAGATTGAGACGACGGCAGACAGCAATTTTAGTGCCCAGCGTTCCGCAAAAATTTGGCTGATTGGATGGTTGGTTGGATCTTACCTTGGAGCCAGCCAGCTCAGGTTTAATTATCTCCCAAAAAAAAAAATATATATATAAATTGGAGTACCTTGTATTGCCGCAGTCCGCTTTAATCATGATCCCATTTGGAGGGCGCACTTTGGGGAAATGAAAACGTTGCACATAATTTATGGTCTGCGCATGCGTGGCCCTCGCTATGGAATTAAAAATTCCCTTGGAAAAAAGGGGGGTATTATCAGGCCATTTTATATATATATATAAGGGAAAGGGAGAAATACATACAATTGTGCTGGAAGAGCTTGAGGGGGGATGAGCGAGGCAGAACAAAGCTAATATTAAACCAAAGGTGGCATAAATTAAACGTTCATAGCACGTATCATTTAACAGGAAATTGCGCATTCCCGGCTTCCTTCACCGCTTCCTACACACCCCTCTACATGCACTGGAAAAAAGTACTATAGAAACTTTTTGAACTTGTTTCTAGAGATGTTTGATAGGTTATCAAGTTAGCCAAGAAATTAATTTTTTAGATAATATCTTATTTTCAAGGGTTTTTCTTAGAGATTTTCCTACTGTGACCTTGTAATTCTCAAGTCAACATAATTTTTAAAGGGTTTTCTTTGAGATATTTATCCTAGGGATCTTATAGTTCTGAACACAATATAATTTTAAAGCTTTTTCTTTAAGATTTTTCTACTGCGACCTTATAATTCTCAACTCAACATCATTTCAAAGAGTTTTCTCAGAGATATTGCTGAGGATCTTTTAATTCCCAAAAGTAACATATTTTGATATGTTTTCCTTAGAGATATTCCTCGTGAGGCCTTAAATTTCTTAACTTCACAAGATTTAAAAGAATTTTCTCAAAGTTATTTCTCCTGAGACCTTATAATTCCCAACTGGTGACAGCATCTTAAGGGAACATACTCATATTCCAACCATAAAACTTCTTAGAATAAAAAAAAAACAAGAAATGTGCACTTACATTATAATTAGTTGTTCTTAAGTTGTCATTTAAAGTTATAATATATTTTTTAGGTGCATTTATGTAACCCCCCCTTAAACCCTCCTCCTTACCCTATACCTTCATTCCGCTCTTGATCGAATGGCAAGACATTAAGTCATAATTGCGGCTGCGGCGGCATTTGTATCTGTCAGATACATTTCGAAGTTGGGGAAACTCGAAATTCGAAACTTCGAAAACCAGTTCTTAAGGCAGACAAGGATGGTCAGCTTTTTGGAAAGAGACAAAAAAAATACTGTAAGAGCGAGAGCCACCGAATAAAGTCTCCACTCTCCAAAAGGAAGTCGTCGTGCTTAGGAAGAGGAGTTTTTCGTTCTTAATTCTCCATTCTTTGGTGGTTGTTGTTGCCTTTACAACTCCTGGGCGGAGCCACAGCTGCTCTTGCCTCGAGCAGAGACTTAACCCTTTAGGGCCCTGGGTATTTATGACCCAAGCTTAAAACGCTCGCAATTTAATTAGTCTCGTGTTCCCAAAGCCGAGACGAAAACTGTTGAGTAAGCAAAAAAAAATAAAACTAGGAAAAATACAGAAGAGCTAAGAAAAGAAGAGTTTCTCGTCCAGTTTAGAAGGCCTTTTCGGTTCCACTTCGGTTCCAGTTGCGGCCAATTAAGCGATCTGGCCATGGTCTCAAAAACTTTTCCAAACCCCGCTCTTTTGCAGCTCGGCTTGGATCTTGGATCCTCACATCTTGCATCTTCCATCTCGCATCTCCAATTTCCGTTGTGCCTGTTGGGCAACAGACGGCCAACAAATTGCGCACAACTTCATCATAATCAACGCTCGGACAGCTGCAACATCGCAGCAGCAACAACAACCAACATATACCACACGGCAACAACAATGGCCTGCGATCCCGATCCCGGTCCCGGTTTCGGTCCAATCCCCGATACCAAGTCCAAACCCCCAGACACTGGCGAGTGGCGAAAAACTAAGGTTAAACGCTGGTTAAATTATTTTACGTGCCTCGGTTTCAGCTTCGACCATTATGCACTGGGAGAAAATTTTAGGATATAGATTGTGGGATATAGAGAAAGTTATAACTAGGCTATACTACTGATATATCGAAGACCTAACACAACGAAAAAACTCGAAACCAAATTTTGAAAGCGAAAGGTGTCACTTACTTATAAATATATTATTAAATGTAATTATTGCTTTAATGCTTTAAATCAGTTAATATTTAATAAAATGTAAGCAATAATTATTAATAAAATATTAGAAAAAGAAACTGCCTCACAAAAAACAAATACTATTGCTTTCCTTAAGAAATTCTCTTTAATTTGCTTATAATTCCCAAGTGCCAAGTCTTAAGAAGCGTAAAACACAGAAAGTTTTAATAGTATAAATTGCTAAGGGATCTAAATCTTGTGTTATTTAATTAAAAAATGAATCAAGAATGTTTAATAAGATGTAAAATAATAAATTTCCCCATAAACCATAATTGCTTTTACAAATTCTTTCAAATTTGCTTAAAATTCCCAAGTAGAAATTCGTAAGAAGCCCAATACAAATTTATAAAAATAAAATTTGAATTATAAAAAATGCCAAATGCTCTTATTTTGTATTATTAACTTAAAATATGTTCAATAATGTTTAATAAAATGTAAAGAAATAAATTAAACCACAAAGTTTAGAAATTCTAGAAATTTTCTTAAATTTGCATATAATTCCCCAATAAAAAGGCCTCATCTTTAATTTATTTTTAAGTCTTATAAGTGCAACGGAATATTTATATATAACTTTATGCTTAGATAACTAATTTCCTAAAGAAAAATATTTCAAATATTTTCTACTAGATTTCACAACAAATCAAATCAACAACTCTAGCCCCTTTTTCTCTGTGTATTTCAGAAAAGACTCCAACTACGTCTCCTTCACCGACTCCACCACCTCCAACGCCATCTCATCCCATAACTCAGATATTGGTGAGAGGTGGGGGGGAGTGGAGGCAAGCAGGCGGGGAGTAAGGAAAATGATGTGAAAATTGTGCCATAACTTTTGGTTGCTGCTGCCGCAAGTGCCTCCTCGTTGCAGTTGCGGTGCAAGTTGCTGCCCGGGCTGCTGTCTCCTGTTGGTGTTGCATGTGGCATGTTGCTCGTTTGTTGCCGTTGTTGCTCAATCCTCTGGTGGCTTTTGTTTCTCCTCCTTTGCTATTTGTTTTTGGCAATCGAAGCCACAAATCATAAATTGCATTTTACGATATTGATTGACCAAAATGTGGGCGTATTTCAAGGCGGTTTTTGTATACCTTGTAGATTTTTTTTATTTTTTATTTTTACTGCGTTTTTCCTTGGCAATTTCCGAGTTTCTCGCTTTGGGCCAACTCAATGGCCAGGTTGTGTTTGCTTTGCCACGGAAATTATTATTATTATTATTTGTTTGAGATTAAATATCACTGAATTATGGGGTTGTTCGTGGAGTTTTCTCGCATTCGATTGGTTTTTTGTTTTCTGCCGGCAACGGCACAATTCACACTCAAAAGGTCGGCGACTGTGTGGGAAGGTGTAGCTGGGGCTTTGTTTATAACCATTTTTTTTTTTTTGGGGTGAGGAAAAATTAATTGAAAATTTGTGGGATCGAATGGATAAAGAGTTGTAGAGGATTTTATTGGTTTGTTTTGGAGTTCGTAGAGTACTTTTTGATAGAGTTTTCCCTTGAAAAACTTGACTTTTATATTATTTTTTATTTATTATTATGAAGTTAGATCTTATTTAAATGAATTTTTAATTAAATTATTTTTCCAATCCTCTTAAATTTATCCTAATTAAATTTTTCACAAAACAAAATCCTTTCCAAATTCCTATCATTCTTTTATAAGATCTCCTTTTCTTTTGCAATAAAAATTTCACCAACTGAGTCACGTACGTTGGCGAGACCCTCAAAAAAAAAAGGTGCGCGACATGCATCAGTTAAGCAGCTACTAGACTTACAGCCATGACACCGGCCAGTGATGGCTTATGAAGACATAAATTTGCAAATTGAAGAGCCAAACCCAATGAACATCATCCGCGAGATGATGGCGCGATGATGGCGAACCTGGGAACCTGATCCGGCTTACGAGTAATATGAAAAACTCATTTCCACGAGGGCACTTAACTCTGCTTGAGAGAGAAGAGTGAGAGGAAGTGGGGGAAGAAGAGCCGGAGAAGCAGAGCAGAGTGTCAGGGTAAGAGACCTGCAATTAAACCATTAAATTAATGAGCGAGCTGGTCAAGAAATAAAGCAGAAACGACAAGTGCAGCAATGCAGCAAAGAGTCCGTCGAGAGTTAAATGAAAAGCGCGTATGCAGCCGGCCACGCCCTAGTTTGGCCGCCGCCCCTTTAATTGCAAAGCGGCCAAGAAGAGCAGTTAAGCAGAGAGAGAAAAAGTGGTTAATAAGGGAAAGAAACGAAAGAGTTAAGAATTTAAAATTAATAAAAGAAATATGTTTTTTTAGTATATATAATTGGGAAAAAAACGAATGATTTAAATGCATTTAAAATTAATAAACAAAAATGTTTCTTTAGTATATAAAACGATATCTGTGGCTGCTTAAGGGGGTAAATATTAATGCCTTCATAATGTATTTCATATTTATATACCTTTAAGTTTTAAGTCATAAAAGAAAGCTTTTACTTAGTTAATTATATTACAATATAATCCATAGATTATAAACATATAAATAAAATAAATAAATGTATAATATAAATAAATGTATATATTTATAAAATATTAATTTCTATGCTTAGATATATTCATCTATCGAAAGTAACAATCCTATATGAAATTTGTATATATCGATTTGCAAATATAAGAAATTATCGCATTTATCGTTTTAACATCGATATTGTCAGTAAAACAAAATACGAAAAAAATATTGCGAAAAATTATATTAAACATAAAAATATACAAAATTTTATATATTTTAATTTAAAACATAAAAAGGTATCGAATTTTTCGTAAAGATATTGATATTTTTATATCGAAAATTGTATATATCGATTTGCAACTATAAGAAATTATCGCATTTATCGTTTTAACATCGATATTGTCAGTAAAACAAAATACAGAAAATATTGCGCAAAATTATATTACAAATAAAAATATACAAAATTTTATATATTTGAATTTAAAATATAAAAAGTTATCGAATTTATCGTAAAGATATTGATATTTTAGTGGCGCTTAAAATTATATGTAAGATATAATATACTTTGATATATAAACATTTTTAATATAAAAATATAATATTTACTCATCTTTAAAATATCGATAATATACATTAAATTTTTTTAAAATGAAAAATATATTTATTTAATTTAAATTTTGGCTCTTTTTTGATGATATTGCTCTGATATATCACACAGAGTATTAATTTATCGCTTAAAAGTACATGACAGCCTTAAAATATTGATTTATGTATCAACAAAGGCGAGAAATATTCATACATAATCGATAAATCGTTATTTTTTAGTATTAAAAACTAGCTTAATCAACTTTTGTATATGTTCCCCAATAAATTGAAGACTTATTTTACGTGTCAATCTATATATAATTTTTAAATCTTTTTAAATTAAACCAAAAATATATTTTATGTATATCTAAACTATATAATATTTTCCCGCTGTGTCCTCAGAGGAAAAGCGCGGCAGACGAAGACGACAAGGAAATTGCATATGGGCAAGAACAAAATCGCCTGGCAATTAACCACTTTGAATGGTGGCTGCCATGGTGTGTCCAGGCCATGTTCATGTCCAGGCCACTAAGACTGGTGCCAGTAAGTCGTCCGTCTGTACCCCCTACCTCCGCCCCTCTCCCCCCCCACTAGTCGTGGCCGTGGTAAGTGGCACTTGTTGGTGCCCCATGTTGTGTGTGGCTCTCGTTGGCAGCGGCTACATTTTTATTATTAAATTGAATTGGGTGCTTAAATAAATTATTTAATAAGCACGTGATCTACGCAGCTTTCTGGACGCTTAAGCAATTTCCACCGCCATCAGA
>VNJU01006528.1:0-10062 GCA_008042675.1 Drosophila seguyi | reverse complement strand
TTGAATAAGTGCATCTTCTTCGACTTTTCCCCGAGATGCAATGTCTTTCATCCGGTAAAAATACTCTTGCGCGTTCTCGTTCGCACGTCGCTTGCTCTCTCTGAGCAGTTTGTGTATTTGCTTGCTGCTAACTGTCGACTCAAACTCACTCAAGAGAGACTTTTTCAATGCACTCCACGAATTTAGCCGTTTTTCACTCAAAACGAAGAGTTTTGCGACAGCCTTTAGCGACTTTTTGGCAAAAGTTAGTTTCTGGAGTTCGTTCCATCCCATAAGCAAGGCTTGATCTTCAAAGTCGCTTATCCACACCTCAACTGGAGTTTCGTCACCGCCATCGAATTGTTTAATTGATTCCTCTATGTCCCGAAAACTCATGGCAAAACGTGGTACCTCTTCCTGTGCATTCCTCGGGTCTCTCTCTATCCCATGAGCACTTTTTACTTCGTCGTTTTGATTTTCTTCGTCAGATTCGCTATTTTCGTCGTCTTCCCTCTCCTCGTCTGATTCGTCATCCTGTCCATCTTCGTCACAGGCGAGAAGGTTGCCATGTTGCAAATTTCGAAATATGTGCACTGGTGTGTTCTCTACATCATGATTTATGCCCAGAATTACACATATTGATGTAAGATCCCTCTCGCTTAAATGTTCACGAATGTACGTGCATTTGCGTCTGTAAGCTGATCCATTTTCATCGTATTGGAAACCAGTAAATTCGCGCAAACGTTTGCGATTATTCCTGTCTCCATCTTCTTCAAATACGAACTTATGTAGTGCGCAAATAACTGCCTTCGATGCGTTTTTTATATTATTAGCTATTAAGTCTTTCAAACGCGCCATTATTCATTGAATGTATAAAAAAATGTAATATTGGTTTTCGTCGTTATTGTATTTCTTTTTGTCGTCGTACACGTTTAAACACGTTTTTCACTTTCTCAGGTTCATCCCGGACGAGCTCCCAAATGTGGGGTTTTTTATTTAGTAATAATGATATTTTAATTATGTTTATTTTTATGATATAGTTTTAAGTGATTATATTAAGAAATTACATTAAGAAATCGTCTTAGCGTCGTTAGGTATACGTCTATCTTCGTCGAATACTCCTTCTAAAGTGTCTCGCTCGTCTCTTGTCGGCACACGGCTCTCCTGATCGTCGTAATGCGAGAGTCCTCTCTTATACCGTCGTCGTCTTCTTTTAATCGTTTTTGTCGTCGACTTTAACTCTTTTCTGCTGCGTATTTCATCTGATCGTTCTCGTTGTCCAGGGCGTCGTCAATGTATAAGAGCAGTGGGAAATATAGGAATATCTCTCCCACATTGATACAGATCGTTGGCAGAGTTTTAGAATTTAGAAATTCACAAGATATAGCAACCAAAAGAATATAAAACCTGTGCATAAATATCATAATTTAATCCTAAAATTGAAGAAAGTGGCTTTGTGCTTTTAAATGCTCTTCTTGCGCTGTTTCCGTCATTCGTATTTCCACTTCCGTTTTGTTTGGCTTATCGACATGTAATCCCATCTGAGTCAAAAATAATTGTTGTAACTCTTGTTTACGGCATGTTATGATGTCTCTTCCTTATCCCTTGTTTTCCACTTTTCCAATTGAAGTTTGTATGAGATTTTAAGTTCAAACTCGAAAAATCTGATCCATGAGTGCAGAGGACTGATGCCATGATTAAGATTTTTAATTTTGGCCTTAAAGTTTGATATTTCGATGGTTTTCATAAAATCCTTTGGACTGGTTCCACAAATAGGACACACCTGGCAAGATTTCGTTCCAGTTATTATATTCAACACCTTTCCGTCAATTAATGTGAGATGGAGGGAAAAAATGACAACTATTTTTCTGTCGATTGAAAAATTGTAAGTAAGATCTGTGAGGTTTTGTAGTTGTGAATCTAAATTCGACTTTTCCGCCAAAATAAGTTCCTTGGTTTCTTTGGCAAATTCAATCTGTCTGGTCTGGTCTGCAAAATCTTACTGGGTTTTTATTTATCCATAACGGTGTCTCAAAATCATCTGTTACTTTTAATGGAATGAGGCTGGTAACGAAAATTAAGTCGTCTTTGAAATGGGATTCATATTCTAGGAATCTCTGCTTGTACATACTCTGCCCAGTAGTACCGTCAAATCCATAGCTTGCGGTCAGTTTGACACCCATTATGTTTTCATGCCTCCTAAAAACCTTCTCTTGCATAAGAATAATTCGACTGGCCGTATAATTCAGCAAATTTTGGAGAGATACTTGGCAAAGGTCTCCGTCACATGAACTCCCGCAGGTCTACACACTAATTTAGCTTCTCTGACTTTATTATACGATGGATAAATGTTTCTAATTGTGGTTGTGGTTCAATGCTCTCATGTCGTTGTATTGGGCTTTGGTTAGAGAGCTGTCAATCAAAAATGCAAGAGCCTGAGTTGGTGTGAGCGGCACTGGCTCTCAGAATATCAATTTCTTTCTAATTTCAGTGGATGCAGTTGAAGTTAAAATGGTTTGCTTTAATACAAAAGCAGTATCGCCCATTCTTTACTTTTTGGCTGAAATTAATGCTGCATGGACAAGAAGACTTGTATTATTTTCTTCAATATAACCCAGATCCGTTGCTATTTTTCTTTTGAGCCGTGGTCCAGCATCACTGTAAGAGAGTCGAGGTCGTCACATTGGACAGTCTAAAGCGACTTGGTTGTTGTTTTGGTCAACGACAACCATCATCGTGGATGAAAGCCAACTGGAATGTTTTTTTTTTAAATGCTTCAATTGTACGGTTACATTTAGCCGGATTTTTCATTATATATACATAGGTGAAGGCTTCTGATGCTTATAGATTTTAGCTTTTTCGTCAATACTAATATTATATAATTTAAATTCGCCAACAACCCAGTCAACTAAGGCTTTGCCTTTTCGATCTCCTTTGATCCATTCATCCAGCAGAACCGATCGGCTAATGTCAAACTTCTATTAAACGGCGCAAGCTGGCACAAATCATTTCTCACTCCACAATAGACGAACACTTCGGTTAGATTTTTCCTAACTAAGACGTAAACAAAGACAACAACAATTAAAACATGGAACACTATCTATATTAATCATACCTTGACCTTTATGTTCCATTTTATTTGTAAATATTTGGACCCGTAGTTTATTTTTAACAGAATCACAAAATTGAGTAAAAGCTTCGCGCCAATTTTGCTTGAATAAACAGCTGATCAAACATATGAATTTGATATCGCATAAAAAATGCAGTGTTGCAACTAAAATGTTATTAAATATCGTTTAGGTTTCCCTAATGTATGCTCTTTCATAATATATAGTTAAATTCAAAATAGAATTAACAAAATTTTTTGACTTTGTGCCAAAAAATAGGGAATCTGGCCCAGTTTGCAGCGTATTTACACGTGATTCCCTTCCACACCTATCGCAATCGCTGATCTAGACGCTGATCTCGCCTTTCTTGGCTACTGCAGGTGCACGGCTGGATGCACGTGCAAGCTTTCGCAGTTTATTTTTGCCAATTCTTTTGGTGTTAAGTCCTCCGCCGTTAAAATCGAGTGTCCCCACCCATTCCGTTCGATGATCTGTTTGTCATCGGTGGTTTGGTTGATATGGAATTTTGTAAATTTCCTAATCAAGATGTGGATCGTTATTACGACGATTCCGGTGATTATGACGCAGCTCATTAGAACATCGGCTGTGTGGAAAGTTGTTTTTAACAGCTCCAAGGCTTAATTGTCATCTTGGTTTGGAGGATTGGCGGCCAAAGTTGACGGTGTAATTGTTTGTGAAGACTTGTTCATCAACTTTTGTTGTGGTATTACTGAAGTTAATGACAAATGGCCCATTAAGCGTTGACGTTGTTCCGTTGACTGAGATCTTGCCCCAGAATTCGTTGAGTAGGATAACTCCGGGTGCGATATCTCCGGGTGGTTGTTGATTCTAGTGTAGGTGCCAGGGTGAATTTTCAGGAGATTTGGTAGGCAAGATGAATTACTAATGCCTATCATATGTCTATATTAACAAATCGTTATTTCATTATAGTTATATCATTTTTTGTACTTTTTGCGAATATTTTATCTTTACATCTAATTACATTTTCGGTTTCTATTTTGTTGACATATTGACCAATTTTGTATTGTTTTTATTCAAATTTCTTCGCTTAGCTTGGTATAGGTACAGGGTTTTTACAATATAAATTAACTTTGGTCGGTTACTTGCTATGTTTATGGCTTCCTCAAAATTTGTGTAAGGGAATAAATTCTGATCTAATATTCTTTTAACTTCATTGATCTCTTGGTATCCAACTATTTGAGGGTTGCTAATGTCTGTTTCTGCCCACTGTATGGCAGAAAGAAATTATTAGATGTTAAGAGGCCAAGAAATTACACAGTTCATTAAACCTAATAGAGAGATCATTTGTCAACAGGAAACCGGTAGGTTCATTCTTTGGCAGAAAAGTATCACTTGACCCTAAACTACTCCAGACAGAACATTACGGACAAAATCAAGCTCTTACAGGAAAAAGATTTAGTTCACCATAATAGAAGCAGAAATCGGATAAAAAACTATTATCCTGGACAAGAGAATACAAAGCAATAAAAGATTAGGCACCAAGTTGTCAGCCAGATCCAAAAAAGAAGTTGTCAAGGAAAACAGATACACTACAGTACTAGCAGAAAGCGGGATAATCATTTATAAAAAACTCGATCTGACCGTTGACTAAGCTGTTGTAGAGTTTATCGTTAATGAACTTTATATTGAACTGGTCTAGGGACCTGATCCAAGGGTTGTTTCGTTATCTATTATCACTATTTCTGGGATACCGAAGTTTATTAATGTTTCTTTCAGTGGTTGTTTAATGTCTTGGGTTGCTCGTGAATTAACTATTTTAGCCTGTGCGAATTTTGAGTATTTATCTATTGCTGTGATTGCTACTTGTTTACATGTGAGGTAGAAGTCTACGTGAATAATTTGTCCTGGGTATTGTGGTATTGGTGTGCTTTGTAGCTCTGGCTTATTTGGGTGTCTTTCATATTTTTGTTCCTTGCATGTCTGACATTCCTTCGTTATTTTTATGATTTTCGCCCTCATTTGTGGAAAATATACTATTTCTAACAGCTGCTGTTTGTTTTCGTTGCTATTGCTGAGTTCTCTCTTGTGTTTCGATATAATTGCGTTTTCTTTGTCATTTTCGTCTGTCAGGTCTGCAACTTTTTTATTTAAGAATCTGGTTTTGTAATTATTAAAAAGTGTTTTCTCGTCGGACGTCGAACGGATTTAGCCTTTCTTTGATAATTTTTAGCAAAAATTCTGAACTGAATATGGGTTCTGTAATGATGTGTCTGTGATATGTTGGAAAAACAATTTCAAATTTGTAGGATTTGTCTCCCTGAGATTTGAAAACATTTATTGGTTCTTCCGCCATAGGTATTAATTTTTCGGGAGAACTGGAACTACTGTGCACGGTTTCCGTCATTGCATTTAGTTCTCCATGCGTTTGCAAGGGAGGTCTACTCAATGCGTCGGCAACCACGTTTGCCTTGCCAGGTTTGTGCAAAAGTTCGTGGGTGTATTCTTCTAAAATTGCTTTCCATCTTTTCATTTGGTCGTTACGGCTTTTTGGATTGGTTGGGTGTATGAGAAACTCCTGCGTTGTTATTCGGTGCGTAACTTTCTTCTGCCTTACTTAAGATTCCAGAAATAAACATTATTGGTTCGTCCTCCTGAGCTAATACGGCTCCTATGGCATAATCTGAAGCATTGGTGGTCAATTTGAATTATTTGCTTTAATCTGACTTCTTCGGAAGCGAGTGTTTGTATCAGCTTATTGAATTCTTCCGTAGCGTTTCCGCCGAGGTAGATTAGCGTCCTGCTTGAGGCATTTTATGAAATACGGCCTCTGCCCTTTTTCCTTATAAAAAGGGCTGCAAGGGACTTTTCGAGTTTCGCATAATCTTTGCCGAAAAGCAACGGTGAAACCCCAATTACCACTCTGAACTTTCTCTGTCCTGATGCGTACATTTTTTTTTTCGAAAAACCATATTGGGGAGTTTTATGGAGGTCGTGAGGGTCTAATTATGTCGTTTGCGAGTAGCTCTTGGATTTGTTTTTCTACCTCTTGTTTGAGAGCCTCTGGGTACGGAAAATGTCTTTAGATATTGGGCTCTCGTTTGTACTTCTTATACTGGCTTCTACCCTTGCACTATGGGTAATTTGACCACTTTTGGTGACCAAAACCCATTTTCTGAAAGTCGAAAAATTAAAAAAAGTTTCAGTGCAATGCATTCACAATACACCAATCTTCAGTGTTACATAACAGAAATTTTTATAAAGGGCGCCACAACAAAGGAATCAGCTGATAAAACACATGTTGCATTTGCAAAGCACTCGCGCCCGTCATTTAAAGATTTGTTTGTTCAAGTTCAAGTGATCAGAGGGACAAAACTAAACAATATAACTAAAATTTTTGAAATGAGTTCAAATCTGTGTGGTTTGTGTTATGTGTTTGTGAGTGTCATTTGTAAAAAAAAATCGTGTTGTCCCCTTAATAAAGCAAAAATCTAAGTAGCCCTGCAAGTGCATATTTTGGATAAAGTCTCATGTTCCGCAAGGGATTTAAAGTGAGTCCAGAAGAGTCCATCCATGAGATGTATTGTATGTTGTAGAGGATTAAATTTTTGTCGAAATAAATGTTATTAAAAATATTACTTTTTACGATTTTGCGAGAATTTTTCATTTTTAGGACATAACCTCAGTTTGGCAAACGCAGATTTGTTTGGCAAGTGGCACGAAGCGAGGGGAAAAGTCGCAAAGGAGAATGCTGTGTTTAATTTTATTAATAATGCCATATCAGAAGTAGATTTTGACCAGTACAGCGATATCATAGACAAAGCGAGTAAAAAATTTTGCTACCGCTTGACTGCTCGGCGAGCATTTTCCGATCCCCATGTTTTTTCAAACATCACTGGCATCGATGAGCAACTCATTTCCAATTTTCGAACAATTTTAATATGCCTTTCATGCCAGCTGCCAATTGCAGTTTCAAAATTCCAAGCCTTCTGTTACAGAACTGCTGATATGGTCATTGAGAAATACCCCTGGTTGCCAATGACAGCCTGTGTTCATAAAATTCTAATTCACGCAAGGGATATTATTGAAAACAGTGTGCTTCCTCTTGGCTATTTTGGAGAGGAATTAGCGGAATCTCGCAATTAATTTTATAAATCTGATCGTCAGCATCACGCCAAAAAATGAGGGACGGTTGAAAATTTTACAGACGTATTTCAGCGAGCTACAGATACTTCTGATCCGATTATTTCTTCAGTGAATTTGGATAGAAGAATTCAGCGACAGAAAAGAATGTGTCTTCCATTAGATGTTTTGGACCTATTAGAATGCCCATCAAATCCCGATGACACCACCGCGGGTGAGGATGAAAGCTCTTTTAATGTTGTGGACTTCGTACATCAATATAGTATTGTCTTAATATACATTGTTAATAGTCTTTCATTACAGGGCCAAAATATGCTTTAGATGCTTTATGTTACTTTAATATTACTTTTTTTATGTTACTTTTCGTTGTTAAAGGCGTGCCACGCCCACTATTTTCAAAAAATTCTAACCTAATACTGTCACAGAACTTTTGTTTACTTTTTAACTAATTCTCTAAGAACCTAAATAAAATTTACATTAGTTAACAAAAAATGGGCGGTGCCACGCCCACTATTTTTCTACCGATAAAATACATTGGTCACCTTAATCCGATGCAAAAAACAGAAGTCAAAAATCATGCTCCGTTCTTGAGTTATTAATTTTGGTCACCAAAAATGGTCAAATTACCCATAGTGCCTTGTCGTGTATGTCAGTTTTTCGTCCGGGTCTCCAACAAGATTTTTAAAGTTTGAGCAAATAGTTCTTAAATGTCTCCTTTGCGTTTCTGTAGCGTATTCTACTTGAAAATCTAATTTGTTGACTTCGCGTGAGACTTTCTGTTTTATTTTAATTCTTTTTTTATTTTGTATTAAAATATACTCCTTTTGCATATTAATTTGGGCTTCTACTTCGCGAAGTGTATCGTTTCCGATAATGGAACCGAAGGTATTTAAGGAGGGTAGTTGGTTGGTTGGTTATAAAAAGTGGTTATAAAAACTGGTCCGCCCACAGAGTTAACGTAAAAGGGTAGGTTGTCTTTGACTGGTTTCTTAGCTGGTTGGATATATTTTTTGTTGGATCCAGTGTTTACCAGAATTTTGGTCGTCTCTCCGTCACCCATTTTAGATTGGAAGTAGGGTAACGATGAGGGTTCTACTCTAAAAAATGTAATCCAGTATATTCTGCCTCATCTGTTTCCTTCTCGAAATCTGGGGTTTCTGAATAGTATTCATTGAGTGTTGCGTCGTCAGATTCTGGTAATTCGTCGTTATACTCTGTAATTTGTTGTTATTCTCTAGTGGTGTCTAGATGGAAATTTTCTGTTTTTTGTCTGGCAGTCCCTTTGGTCATTGTGGTGGTGATCTTATTTCCTGCTGTCCAAATTTGGGTCTGTTCATGTAGTTTATCTGTTTTGTCTGCATACTTCTACCTATAGGGCCTGGCCTAGGTTGTGGCTTTGGGGCCGTTGGTCTTGGTGGCTGTGTTGGCAGGTTGCCAGAGTATTGTTGGTTGTGCACACCATATTGTTGCTGTGGTAACTAATGAGTTACTCTAGGGGTCTCTGGAACATGGCCCAAGTGTGGAATGAATGGTTGTCGACCTGCGTTTGAGAATAGTGGTAGGGGTAGGGGTGGTCCTCTACCAGGGCCTTCGAATTTATTTGAATGGGCTTGGCTATTATTTGCGTTGTTGGTCCTAAATTTTGTTTTTCTAACTTCTCGCATAGATGAAGTACTGACGGGAGATCTGCGCTCTCTTTGGTTCCCAACAGTCTGGGCAAGCCGCCGTTCAGACCTCTAACGAAACTTGCTGGTAGAAATCTGCTGTAGTTTGATTGCCTTGCTGTGTGCTGTCAAACATTTTGAGACAACTGTCCAATTTAGTGGGGTGTCGTAAGATTCCAAGACTGAGTCTGCGTTTCCTACAATTTTGTTTCTGATAAAGTTAAGAATTCCGTAATACTTGGGTGATCCTCCTAGTGATAAAAATATTTTTAATATTCTCTCTACGCGTGGTGCACACTACAAAAACAATGTTCTTATCAAGTAGGGCAGGCGTAATAGGGTTTTTTGGGATTGCCATGATTATTGTGTTTTATATTATATATTTTTTTTTTTTTGGTATTTTTGGTTAAGGGCACACAAAAATGTATATTCTCAAAGTATTTCTCGTATTTTTGTATGTTTTCAGAATAATATTCTTTATACTCACCTTATTTCTCGTATTGATTTTGATTTTTTTGAATTTTTTTTTTTTTATTTCTTTAATTAATTAATTTGCAGTATAAAATACAGCCTGGACCGGTAAGTTGATACTTTTTCTTTTTGCTCCAAGGGCAAGGGTACCTTTGTAACACTCCAGTCCTCTGCGGCGATTGCCTTCCGGCCGATGTAAGTGAGCCGTTTCTTCGCAGAATCCGTCCACAGTCATCTTGGAAGCCAATTTCTTTCTCTTTTCCAAGTGAACGGAGGTGTTTTTTTCTTGCGCTCTCGTTTTGTAAAATTTTTTTATACAAAAAACCGGTGTTTTATTTTAATCTTGGATTTTGTGAATAATAAAGTTCCAGTTCACTTTGTGTGCATTCATTTATTCTATTTTGTGTATTTAATTGTTATTAATTTCACATTTTAGTTGTGCTGCCAATGTTTGCTTTTGCATTTTTCGCATTTCTCTTAGTGCTTGCGTTTAGCTTGCGCCGTCGCGACAGTTAAACGATAAGCGTGCTCCAACGCTCACCCGCTTACCCGCTCTCTCACTCTCCCGCTCTCTCACTCTCCCGCTCTCTCGGTGCAGCTGCACATTCTTATCTTTTCATGCGTAAAGGTACAGTGGTAAATATTTATAATGTCCGTTGTCTGCGCTATTAAAACCTGTAAAAAGGCTATTTCCGTTAATGTTCTTACCGTCTTTTTTT
>VNJU01006517.1:0-102296 GCA_008042675.1 Drosophila seguyi | reverse complement strand
ACTTTTATACTTTCAGAATATAATGAGAATTTAATGCTCTACAAGAAAAAACTAGCTTTAGAAGTGGAGAGAGCTGGACTCACTTTGTAGCTCAATGTTAATATTTGAATACAATATTATTTTTATAATTTTTTATGGTTACAAATTTCGAAAGATTACAGCGAAACAAGAGACTATTTCTACAGTTAGGACCCCCAAAAATATATTACAAACATCTATGAACAAGATTGCATCCAAAAAGTTCCACTTCATTTGGGATTTTTACATTTTTTCGACATTTAAAACTTGCACAATAAATAAGCGATTTAACAGCGCTGGCTTCTCGTTACAATAACAGCTGATTTAACAGTGTATAACTTAACAGTGCAGCGCTCTGTTAAAATTTCTAGTACGTAACATGACAGACGTATGTTTTTTGAGTACATTCCAATTTTTAAAATATTTATTTAACAACTTTTAAAAAATGGGTTTTGGCCACATAAGGTGGTCACTGGCCCCATAGTGCATTGTTCTTAATTTAATGAAAGATTTCGATTATAAATGTCATTACATTTGCAGTCAGGCCCATTAAGAGCCAAAGGGGGGGAAAAGGAGGACACCGAGGATAGTGTGTGGCGTTCCCAACATCCTTTTTTTCGGTTTCCGAAAAGTTCTCGATTTTTCCCGTGAGTCTCCGATTCTCCGAGGAAAAGTTGCAAGAAAAGGCCCGCTGGAACACACACACGAGAAAATCGTGGACAGAGCCCTGCGAAGCCCGTCCTGGCTAAAGGATAATGGGCGGGACTTGGGAACATGTCCTCTGCATTATTAATGAGGCTCAGGACCGAGGCGTGCGTCAAATTTAATTAAACTGCCACAGAAAATGGCCGCCGAATGATGATGTGCGATGCTCGCTCGGCTTAGACTCGCAGACAGCGGCACGCTCTGATTTTAACCAGAAAATGGGGAACGGGGAAAATGGCCTGGGAAATTGCTATGGGGGTTTGGAAATTCATTTTCGCCAAAACAGAAAAAAAATTAAAATTAAAATTGAGCCAGGAGCCACCCTTCAGTTCGATGGAAAACTGATCCTTGAGGGAATTTATTCCTTCAATTTAATAAGCAAGAGCATGCGTGGCCTTAACTTGGCGAAAAAGTTTCTCCATCGCTTTGATTCAACAACTAAAGTACTCTTAATGGGTTTGTTTAACATTAAGTGACGCTTTTTAAATAAATTACCAGAGGTTAATGGTTCATAACGAGTTTAAATGTGTTAAGTTCCTCAAGGGGGATCCTTTTTCAGGAGACTTTTAAGGCAATAACCTGGGAGAGGGAGAGATATCTAAGGTTAATTAATTAATTAATTATTTAAAAGATAAATAATTATGAAAATTAAGAAAAGATAAGTCTATGGGTAAATGTAAAATATATTTTATACTAAAAATATAGAAGAGAATGTAGTTGTAAATATTAAGAAATATCTGCTATAATTATTTAAATTTATACAAATTAAAAAAAAAACCTTTTTGACATGGGAAAATATTTTAAACATTTATTATTATTATTTTAAGCTTTTATACAAATTTTAAATTTAATTTAGAAGTATTTATTTTAGGTTTGTAAATTTTTGCGAAGCTTACATTAATTTATTATTATTTATTTACTCTTTTATTTGTATTAAAATTAGTTTTTAGTTTTTTTATAAATTTCATACACACCTCTAAATAAATAATTTAAGCTTGGCTGAGCCTAAGAGTATTAAATTGTACTCCTTAATTTAATTTAATTTGATATTTTACTTTAAAAATTATTTCATTATTCTGTATGATTTTAAATTAATAAATACTAAACACAATTTAATTATTCTGCATAATTTCAATTTAATAAATACGAAACACATTTTAAGTAAAATAATAATAATTATTTCATTTGATATTTTACTCCATAAAATGTAAAAAAAAATATGTTATAATTATAATAATAAAAATAAGGAAGCATTTAGCCTATACCTAAATTTAAATTTATTTTATTTGGGAATTTACATGCTTAAAAAATGTTATTTTATGCTTTAATTGAAGCTTTTAATTTAATTTAATTTATATGAGAAATATATAAAAAATCTGAAAATCTTGCAGCTTTTGCCTAGCCATTATATATTTATTAATTTCAAAATCGTTCAGATTAGAAAAATGTTACCTTTAACCCAGCTCTCCCATCCGAATTAAGCCGGAATAAATTTCGGGATCTCTTGCAACGCTGCTGTTTATATAAATATAAAGATATTTTTTTTTTTTTTTTACAACTTGTTATCTAGCCGGCGCTCGTTCATAATTTTACGATGCTTAATAATTGATGTCTGTTCCGGTGCTCCGGAGCCAGTCAAGTGCCTTATTGAAAGCCATGGGGCGTGAGTCCGTAAGTCCGCACTCCGCACTCCGGAGTGGGGGAAGTGGGAGTTGGCAATAAAAGTTTTTACGATCCAACACACACACACACACACCGTCTACCTTGAGACCTGGCTGGGGTCTACAATGGGTTAAGGCAGTTAACCAAGTTTAATGACGGCGATTCGAAGTCAGAAAAAGAGTTGAGTGGCGATGAACTCGGTTACCGTCTCGGGCTTATGATAAAGTGCCATAAATTTGCCTGAAATTCAATTGGGGGAGCTGCTGTATCCTTCCTGCTGTATCCTTTTCGCTGTTGCCCTTATTCAGTTACTGTTTTTTTTCCCTGTTATTTTTGTTTCGTCGTGTTGTTTTCCAGGTTTTTATCGCCAATCAATAAGAAGAACTTTTTCGTAATTGCCTTCGTCTTAACTGATTTTCCTTTCGAACAATATATATATATATATATATAAACCGGCAACCGCGCACTCTGTTATAATCTGTGTAGTCTTTATAATGGCCATCGTTCGAGTGGCCTTTTTGGTGGCTTTGCTTTATTTTTGAGAAATGCTCCAAGGTTGTTGACGGTCGGTAAATATATGTTTGATTATGTTTTCGAGTGGCTGATTGTTATTTATGGGAAAGGTTGGGTGTGTGTGTGTGTGTGTGAGTGTGTGTGTGTGGGTTGATTCGGTGGCTCAGTGACCTTGCCTACTGTTTGCGCTGTTGGCCCCGCAGGGGCAACAGTTCATTAAATAAACATAACCTCTCATAATGATGGCAGCACGCTTACACCAAGGCTCACGCACACACGCACACACACACACACATGTAAGGGGCAAGGACTACGCACCTTCCGCCAACGGAAAAGCCACCCAGCCGTCCCTGGCATTGCGCACCCTTTTCCGCAGCTTCACCCCAGCCAATTTGGCAGACACCCACACAGACACAGGCAAAAAAAATCCTTGTCTCGCAGGATATCTTGCACGCAATGCATTGCATACTTTTTGGCGGAAAGTAAGGAAATATCCTGATAATTAATGGCTAATTAAATAATGGAGAATTAAAACATGCTGCGTAGAGGAACTTAAAAGACATCTAGGCGTTAAAAATCTTTTTTAAAACTGTATAAAAGTATGCAACACATTGTTTAGAATATATTCTTGATATTTTTTCTAATAAGATACTAAAAAAAATAAAGTTAATTAATTGACTTTGATATAAATGTAAAGGGAAATAAAAAAAAAAGCAATCTTACAATTTTGTATCAATTTAGAAAGTGTCTTAAAAGTAGGCAACACATTTTTTTCTTTAAAAAAATCCATAAAAATACAATAATAAGGAAACATTATGATAATTAATTCCTCTTAATAGGAATGTAAAATAAAGCCAAATCCTGAGGGCAATGCTAAAAGTGCCTAATTAAAATCTAAACATTTGAAATCCCTTTTAAAACACGGCGTCTAAAAGTATGCCACACATTTGTCTTATTTTGTTCTTGACATCCCTTAAAATAAATCTCCTTAAATAAAATAAAATAGAATTTAATCAAGTAACATAAATATTAAAATATAGCCGTGCCACTAAAAAGTTGGTCTATAACTCACGCAACAGCCCCTTAAATATTTCATAGCCTACTTTTGGAAGCCAATTTAATTGATTTCAAATCAAAAGTGGATGCTTTTGCTTGGCTACAAAAGCTAAAACAAATACTTATTCATTTCCAGGTACTTGAGACTCACTCACTCACTCTCTCTCTGTTTATTTTTTTCTCTGCACAGCGAAAAATCCCTTTTCGAGAGATCGTAAAGCCAGTGAACGCGGCCTAAGGGAGTGGCCAGGGGCGGAGGCGTAGGTGTGGGTCAGGCTGCTGGGGCTTCCTTTGGGGCTGGAGGCGGGGGAGTTCGGTTAGAGGGGAGGTACTTTCAAACTGTTTGCTGTTGCTGCTGCTGCTGCTGTGCCAATTTATGAGTGAGCGCTGCCTAAAAGCATGCAACACTTCTTTACACATGCCATATGTGTGCCCGTGTGTGAGTGTGTTGAGTTCTCTACAAGTGCGCCTCCTGTGTGTGCGTGTGCGTGTGAGTGAGCGTGTATGAATCAATTTGGCGCGCTGCTTTTGTTTTCATTTCTTTTATAATTAATTGCATTGCTTACGCTTGCCTGGGCCTCAACTGCGGGCTGTCCCCAGCCCCTGCTCCCTGCTCTTTATCCATCTGCTCTTTATACTCCTCTCCTTCCGCCTCCTTCGCCTCGGCCGCCCTTTCCCCTTCCGAAAAATCACCGCAGGACTTCTGGCCTAGGGATGTACATGGGTATATCCTTACAAAATATTAAAATATATTAGGAAATGTATCGATGGGGGGAAAAATGTGTATCGAAAATGGCAAAACCTATCGATTTATTTATCGTTAACATGTAGATATTTTTATCGAAAATTTTAGACATTTTTAAATTTAAATTTCTACATACATTTCCATAACTCTAGAAATATTAAAGCAAATTCCACAATTATTCAAATCATAAGTATAAATCTTTATCGAAAAACAATGATTATATATCGATATTTCTGTGCCATCTCTACAAAGGCTCCCAGGCTGTTAAGGAAGCAGGAAAAAAGGGATGTTTTCGGGGGGAACCTTGCTGCGTGTGATTATTGGATCAAACTGTGCACAGGCTTGTTTACATACACCCACACATCACACATCACACACACACACAGACGTGACACACACTCGCAGCCACACACACACACGCACAGAACGCAAGGTTATTTCGATCAAAGTGACATTTAATTAAATCTCAAAAACAAAAAAGTGCGAAAACAGAGAAACGAAAAACCAGAACGCATTAAGAATAATACCCATGCCGGAGCCGGATCTGGAGCCTTAACCTGAAAGAGAGAAAAAAGCAACAATTGCTGGTCAGTGAGAAAATTAAATGATTAACAGGGAATCTGATTAACAGGTTAGCATATTAGCTACTGGGTCTTATAGTAAACGAATAGCTAATTAATTTTTAGATCAATATGTAGAGAAATTTATAAGAAGTAAGCAATCAACATGTGGCGTTATGCATCTTATTATTTTTTCTTATTTTTATTTAATGCTTTTATTAACTTATTTAATGTTTTTATTGATAAGAATTTATCGTTTACCAGGTAATATTAAACTGTATATTTATTTCTATTTCAAAATAAAGCTTTATTTGATATGTATTTATATATATATAAGTTACTAGCTTATATAATTCAGAATAATCAATTTAAATTAAGCAATTAACTTGGTTTGTTATTTATCTTATTATAATATTGACATGTATACAGATTTTCATTACCAGCAAATATAATCAAACAATAATGGATTGCTAAACATTGTGTGAATGACACACTCACCACAATTCAAGAGCTATCCTAATCTTAATTTTCTATATTTAAATATATATATCTATTCTCCTTTGTTCCAATTCAGCATCAATTAATATTTTCTATTTGCTTTTGTCTTACAATCAAGGTGTAAATTGTTATTTCAACATTTTGTCATGCTCATTTTTCAAAGCCTTTAACAATAATGAATAATTTCCATTAGGACAAAAGCATAGTATGCTTTGACAGGAGGCTTTGGTCTTTTGACTTTGTTTTTAGCTTTGTTTTTAGCTTTGTTTTTGGCCCAGACAATGCCAGATTTTTGTGGAAGGCCAAAACTGTTAGACAAATTACCGTAGTGATTATGACGCCGCATCTGACCTGAGTAACAGCATTCCTGGCTTCGCTCCTTTTGAGGTTATCAATTAGTCCATTTCTGTGGCTCAACAATAGTGGTTTCTTTTTCTTGCCGTTTGTGCAACAGTTACCACACACTGAGAGAAAAAGTTCGTGACTAGGATTTTAATAAAGAATATAGAAAAGTTTTCAAGAATATTTTTTCGGTGAAGAGATTTAATGGTCTTTCAACTTTATTTATTTTAGCTTGAATTAAGATTGTTTAATTTTAAAAATAGTACAAATTTTCTAAAAGAATTTACCATAAAAAGTAATATCGAACATATCAACATATATCGGTGATATATCTTAAAAACTTCGTCGGTGATTATTATTTAATATAGAACTCGTTTAGGCATTTTACAATTTCATCCTTTAATTTAAATTCAAAAATATTCTCTATATAATTCGTTATTTTAATGTACATGAATCAATCATTTATTATATTGAACAATTATCGATTTCCACATCAGTATTTATAACAAAAAATTTTCGATTTTTACATAAATATTTATATCAAACTATTATCGATTTTTAGATCAACATTTATTTAAGCACATTGATGTTCATTATTGAATAAATACAATTATTTTTACATATTCAAAAATAATTACGTTTTTCTAAAAATATTATAATAATGACACAAGTATTGATATCGAAAGTATGAAAAATTATCGGAAATAAATGATAATGTATCGATAGTTATTTGACATCTCCATTGACGCACCCAGATTGCGTAAAGCTTAAATCCAAATAATTAAATTTTTTAATTAAAGGAACTTTTCTTTAATGTTATTTTTTTTTCTTAGTTATAAATGGTTAATATTTTCTATATTATTTTATTTGACTCATTTTTTCTGCGAGTGTGTTTGTGTGGGCAAATAGTTGGGAGGCTTTTGCGTGCGGTTTATGCAACGGCAGGCAGCATTGATTAAATGTCGTTTAAATGTGCAAGCAAATCGGGAGGACGAAGCGCACACACACAGAGTAGGCAGGCAGGACTACGGACTCGGCAGGAGCCGTAGCAGAAGGACTGCTGCCCGCATGTGGCCAGGACCTCCAGCGGCGAATGTAGAGAGGATCCTGGCCAGCGATGATGGAATGCCTGTGTGCGCCACGATGTTATTGTATGGTGTCTATGTATGTGCCACACACATACTACATATGTATATGTGTATGTATATGTTGTGCGTGAGCCCGTGTGTATTTAGGTGTGTTTGTGTGTGTGTGTACATGATAAATGGTAGATGGCAATGGAGGCAAATGTTAACGCATTGAATTCGATGCGATTGATGAAGCTACACGCCCACACGCACAGTACCTGCCGAGTGCATTGTGTGTGTGTGTGTGTGGTAGTGTGTGTGTGGAGGAGGTGCAGCTATGCAGGATATGGCACACATAGGGGGGCATTGTGGAGGTCCATATGCTAAAGGTAGACAGATAGAAATCGACACGCAGCTGGTGGTAATGCTTAAAGCAACAGACCGAAGGAGCTCTGCTTTTCTCCCCACACACACACACAGTTACGCACACAATGGAATCGAACGGCATCGAAGCGAGCGGAATCGTAATCGTATTCCAATTTCGATTTCGAAATCTCCGATAGGCAGACATCCTTGGCAGTCAGCTATCGATAGCATAAGCACTAATTGGGATACAAATACATACATTTGCCCAATAGCTGCATTTAAAAGGTAGATCCTGGAAATGTGCATGAATTTGCATGCATAAACACGTGTCTAAGCTAGAGATGGTAGTAAGAATCGATATATCGATAATGTTTTGATATTTAAAACAAAATCTATATTCTAATACATACAGCAATCCGCATACCAGTTTTTATGAGGTTAATATACATATTTAATTTTAAAAAATAAAAAATTTTAATTCAAATTAAATATCTTATATTAAATTTAATAATTTTTATCATTTCATTTCATTTTCTCTTAACATTAAATTAAATTAATATTTATTACGATATTTTAATAGATAATTAAATTCTTTATATCTATTAAACTTCGTGATATTCGATTGCATATTAATTTATATTTTTTATCGATAGTATTTGTTATTTTAAGAACAAAAATTATTTAAATGGCATTTTTGGATTTTTTTTTTACCGATTTTGGAATATTTTATGTTTTGATAAAAAATTTCTGCGATGTTTTTACTTACAATTAAATGTACAATTTTTAATTTAAAATTTCGATAAATCAAACTATGCCATATTTTCGATATTATCTAAATTTGCCCTAAAATTAATCTTAAATCCCCAACTGATTAAGTTAATTTATGATTATTACCCAAACTTTAATTGTGCGACAAACGCCATATATGTATATTGAAATATATTAAAATAAATCCAAAAATAAACTCCACCTAAAGAAATATCCATAAATCAATCTATACTCATAATTTATGCAATGATAAGCGCTCTGTAAATAAAACTGGGGCTCAAGAAAAAAACTACATAAACATGCCAAAAAACCATGACAGGAGCACCACCTATTTTTTCGATAATTAGCGAAAAATTTCGCTAATGAAAAATATATAAACATATGTTTGTGAGGAGCCCGCGGCTCTAAACACATCCAGTGGACGGTGGCCACTGAGCTCCCCTCGTTTACCACCTGTTAATTACCTGGTAAACACCTTGAGGCATGTATTTATTTTAATTTGCCATTCTTTCCGGGTTTTTTTTTTGTTTTCTTTTTGTTTGTTTCACTTTGGTCGTTTGTTGTGGTTGGGGCTTTGGTTTTTTTTTTTTTTTTGTGAGTGAAAATGATGACGGGGATGAGGGCTTTTTTAGCAATTTGCTCCATGGTGGCCAGCAGTCAATAGGGTTGCCACCTGCCACCTGCTACCTGCTACCTGCCCCGTGTGCACACACAATCACACACATGGCAGTGGGAACGCTGAGAAGCGCAAATTTAATTAAAGTTGGGAAAACACTATTGACTCTAACGGTAAATTATGCAGCAGACTACACAGAACAAAGCGCAGATGAACAACCCAGGAATGCCGTAGGGTCGGAAAAGCGGGTGCGGTGGGGTGGGGTGGGGTAGGGAAAATGGGTGGGTCGAGTGGTGCACAGACAAATGGACAAGAGAAATGGATAGACAATCGCATAGATGGAGATAGATTGCCAAGTCGGCAGCTTCTCCCGCGCTAGCCCCCGTCTTTGACATTCAGCACATGGGAAAAAAATGTCGATATATGTTTTAATATCGATGAGAAATAACTAAATGTATCGAAATGGATATGGGTAGTTTTGGATGTAATATTTACTTAAATTTATAATATAAAAACTAGTGAAGAGCATTAGTTAACTTCTTAAAATGCTATCGATAGTTTTAAATAATTATCGAATTTTATATACAAAATATCGAGACAATACATAAATAATTTTTAATATTTTTTTTTTACATTTAAATTTTTTTAGTTTAATATTTATCAGATGTTGTTTTTAGCGACTTTTTCTCTTGAAAAATTTAACCTGCTAAAAAGCCAAGGATTTCAATATATCGATATCAGTAGAAATATATCGTAATATTATCGATCTGTGTATATTTTTTAGAAAGTTTAATCTAACTCAAATAATAAATTTTTGATATGTTTTATGTTTTTCCAAAATTTTTTTTCCAAATTACAAGACAAAGATTGATTTTTTAATGTTTTAATGAATTTCCTCAAAGATTTCTGAAAAACATCGATAAATCATAACAATTTAACCCGGAATCTTCTGCTTTGGCCTTTCCTGCACGATTATTTGAATGCATATTAATTTTCAGAAACTCCAATCGATTCCCCCCAAACCTTCAAGATTAATCGAATTTTCCGGTATTTCTCCCCCATTTTTTTTGCTTATATTTTTTTCTACTATTTTCCGCCAGTGCCCCGCACTTATGCACTGGCATGCAAAAGTGGGGAAAGCTGTGGGCTCATGGGCGGTGATTTTACAATTGGAAAGGGGCAACCAAAGAGGCTTTAGCTATGCGCATACGTTGGCTGCCTCAGCTCCACTCCACTCCACTCCACTCCTCTCCAGATGTGCATTCAAAACCAGCTTGGCATGGCGGCGGGGCGGGGACAAGACATCATGGGGTGCAAGGACGAAGGACGATGAGTTTTCCTAGCTGAAGAGCACAACTCGAAATCGAAATCGAAATTGACGAAAAACGGCGTTCAAAATGCCAAATGAATCTCAGCTTGTGGCATGTGTGTGTGTGTGTGTGTGCCCTGGCGAAGTGCAATCTCAGAGGGGTGTGCTTCCTAGGGGGGGAGGGGGAAAATAGGGGGCGTGACAGGGCGGGCCAGGACAACGGCACGAAAAACAAACACATACCAACACACTCATAGGAATCAAGGTTAGCGTAGAGGGAACGAAGCCTGGCATACGCCAGGAGATCGCTTTGATTGGTAAATAAAAAATACCAGGAGAGACCTTAGTGAGGTCCTTTAGTCTTGGGATTGTTTGAAATTTATTTTTATATATTTGTAGGGTTATTTTAATATATGTTATTTGTAATTTATTCCAATTAAATATACATTTATGATAGAGTAATTAATTTTTGGATTTTGTAAGGCAATTAGAGTCCTGAAAGGAAAGCTTTAGTTTATTAAAAAGAAGCAAGGATTAAATGTAGTAAAAATACTTTTAAGCATTTAATAAAATTATTTAATTATTTTTTTTTATTGTATTTTACCTACATATACACATTTAATTCAATTAAAATTTAGGTTATTATAAAGAGCGTTAGTTTAAGAGACTTATTGTTGATTTTGCCAGGCAATTAGAGCCCTTAAAAGGAATTCTTTTTGTATTTTATTGAAGGTAGAAATAAATACCTTTAAGTATTTAATATACATATTTAATTAATATTGTATAATATTTAACTTATATAATTTAATAATTTCAGATTTATTTAAATAAAAATCAAATTTATTATGAAAACAATTGGAAGGAAGCCATAACTTTTTTAAGAGAAGAAAACATAATCTAAAGTGAAAATCAAAATATACATAATACTTTTCAGTACTTAATGTACTTATCAATTAATATTTACAATATTTTAAGTTATACCTATAAATTAGTAATTTTAGATTTAATTAAATTAAATTAAGGTTATTATAAAGACAGTGAGCTTAAGTGGTTTATTTGTGATTTTTCTTAATATAGAAAGAGACTCTTAAAAAGGTTAAAACTTTTTAAAGGGAAATAAACATTATGTAAATCTAATATCAAAATATTATTAGCTCTTGTTAGTTCAAAAAATATTTAAATAATTAATATTTATACTACTTTAACTAGTATTTATTTAAGACAACAGTTTATTTTGTTTCTTTGGGCTTAAGGTTAAATTCACTTCATAATCTTTTCCTTTGTCATTATTATATTCAATTAATAATTAATGGTTTTTAGTTGTAGTTCTTAAGGTTAAGATTATTTTATTAAAAAAATATATGAAATATATATGTAATATTTATATAGCTTCCTAGCTAAAATTTCTACAGCTGCCATTGAAAGAGTATGGACCAATATGGTTGAGAGGTGCCACCACAATTGCAAAGTTTTATGGTGGAATGAACATCGGACCAACGACGACGACTACGGTGTGCATAGCGTGGCAGACACTTCAATTCTTCTTGCTACACATTCCTCCTCTCCACCTTCCCCCTCTCGAAAATGTCCTTCCCCCTGTCCCTGCCTCAAATCGCGTGAAATTGCATCGAGAGTTGATTTCACTGCTGCTCCGTTTTTTTTTTTTTTTTTGCCTTTATTGCGTTGCGCGTTCGGTTGGCCTGATAAAAATGAATGACTGCATCAATGACAGTCGCAGGATGCAGCCACGAGTGCCAGGATGCGTGGTGGTGGTGGATGCGAGGGGTGGGGCAGCGCCAGGATGCAGGACATGAAATCAATGCACTCGCAGAGGGTTGGAAATCGACGGGGGCAGCGATTCGACATGCGACACTTGCTCATTTGCAGCGTTTAGGACTAAAGGACTAAAGTGGCAGGAAGCTGTGTGTGTGTGCGTGTGTGAATGTGCGCGTGTGTGTACAGGGAAAAAAATAGATCAGCGATTCGTCAATGTACGGTTTGTGTCTTTTTTGTTCGTTTTGCATCATAATATAGTAGCTCTTAGCTGTCAGCAGTCAACGTGATATGGCACAACATCCGATTTATATTTATCCGCATGTCACATTCCGTAAGGCTTAAAAACCCTTTTTTTTTTAGTTCGATGGAAATGAAAAATGTGTCAAAAGTGATTGGAAATCACTTTAAATGGTGCCTAAAAGTATGCTATGAAGATATCACAGGTCTTAACAATTTGTAGAGAATGGAATTGCGATACAAGTCTCTGAATTCTTAAGGGGAAATTAAAAATGTGTAAATTTCAAAAATATAGATGTCTTATTTTACATTATATTACATCTTTTTTTATTATATTTATTTTAGTATTTATACTTTTATGTTTTGTTTATTTAAATATAAGTATTTCATAAATGATTCTGCCTCATAAATTAATCTTTAAGTACATGTTTTATTATTTAAAAATATTTATATTGCCAGTATTTTATTTAATGGTTGCTTTAAAACATGCTTGAATTTTTTTAGTTTCTATTAATATTACAAGCATCATTTAGTAATCAAAGTTTTTTATTGAAACTTATTTAAAATCGTAATGCTTTGATCTTAACTAATTAAAGTTGATATTAAAAATAATTTTTAATAAAAACAACTGTTAAATTATAACCATTATTTATATACAAAAAATGTTTAATATATATAATATATTATACAAATTATATGTTAATATATAATTTATAAAAAAAATGTTTTATATAAAAATATTTCTTTATGTTTAAAAATATTTTCTTTTATATAATAAAATATAAATTGTTGACATGGAAATATTTATATAAAATATATACAAATTATTACATATTACATTTATTTTTAATTTAATATAATTTGTATATGAAAATATTTATATAAAATACATGCAAATATTTTATATTCTATTTATTTTTATAGGAATATATATTTTTTCATTACCAAAGCAGCTTTTAGTAATTAAAAGCCTCTGCCAGTCTCTCTCAGTGTGTTTTGGGTGCAAAATGAAGTCAACAAGTTGAGCACACTCTCACACACAACCTCACAACCTCACAACCTCACACCCACACACACACACTCTTTTAGAGCCACACACGCGCATCATATCTGCGCGCCTGTGTGTGTGCAAATCAGATGCTTACAAAATCACATTATGCTAATGTCGTGTAATTTTGTGTGCACAAGAAGCGGCATTAGGGACCTCTCTGCGAGAGGGGTCCCCTCCGCGAGTCCAGCGAGGGTGGCGTGGTGGAGCAGGGTGCAGGGTAGCAGCAGGGTCGAATGCCAAGTGCCGGCTGGCTTTACAGGCGTCTCTGTGTGGGTTCGGTGCAGCTGCATCGATGCTGCTGCTGCTGCTGCTGCTGCTGGTGTGTCTCCGTAATTACACGCATAAACCAGTCAAATGCTCGAGAGCTTAAAATTATTTGAAGAACTGCAACCAAGGGCAAAAAGGGGGGAGAAAAGCGGAGTGAGGGGAAAAGCGGGGAAAAGCCATACCCCATTTGCGTCAGCATTTTGCCAAACAATCAATGAACTAATGGCAAGCATGCAAAGCATTACTCATCATCAATATCTGTAATCGACTGACGAGCGAGCAATTTGCGATTTATCGATACATGATGGGAATTTTAAAGGCTCCCCCTTGGACCTTTAGGAAGATGAATTACCTATCCAAAAGCTAGAAATAGCGATAGGTTTGGATTTCGATTGAAATTGCTTGAAAAGCTCATTGTTTACATTTCAAAAAGTATTTACATATCAAAAATCATATAATTAAAGCTGTCTTAGAAGCTAAATACAAATTTCTACCTACCAATTTGTCCCAAAAAAAAAAAAAAAATATATATATATATATATATTTGCTATAATCAATCAACGTTGACACGCCGACTGTTAAATCCTTAACATAGCCCCAAGCATATGTCCTAAATTGTGATGAATCGAATGATAAACTGTCGCATTTATCGCCTATCGATGGCTATAACTCAAAACATCAGCGCGAGATAAGCAAAAATCTGCGGTGACAGAGACAAATGTCAGAGTTGAAGGCTGGCCGGTGACGACCTCTTCCCATCGGTATTTCCCTCAAGGAACTCAAGGAACTCTCACCCCTCCACCGAGCCATGTGTGCGTGTGTGTGTGTGTCGTCCCTTACGCACATTCATGAAAATCTCATGGCATATAATCAGTGCCACATTCAAGGCAAATCTCCAGGTGCCACACCCACCTCCCACTACCCATCCGCCTGCCCCACCGTTGGGCAAACGCATTACATATGCCAATTTATTCATTATATTCATATTGTGCTTTGTCTTTGTCCTCATGCCCCGCTCCAAGCGCCAACTTTCTCCATTTGTTTTAATGCCCTTTCAAAAAAAAAAAACAGAAAAGAGGGTCTTTGTATTCAAAGGGAAAGGTCGAAGTTATGTTCGAGCAATTGTTAACACGGATTTATACGGTGTTTATTATAGGGATTTTGCTGTACAGGAAAATATAGAATAAAGAATAGGTAGCTAGAATTCATTACATTTATTAGGTTATTATTGTATTTTATTTAATTTTGTTAAATAAAAATATTATATACTTTCTTTTGGTTTAAGTTTTAGTTTTGTTTGAGTATGTATTAGGTGTGTTTTATTTAAAAATTTACATATATTTTGAAAGTTTGTCTCATAGGAATTATATTTTAAAGAAAACTACATTTATAAAACACATCTTCTTGATTTTTATTTAAGTGTTGAGGTTTAAAATAGATTGTTTATTTTATTTTGAATTTAAATACATTTTAAATCTTCTTCGTGCACACATTTAGGCAGTATTTTTACAAGCATTTACTGTACAGAATAAAATGCATTACAATCTTTGTGATTTACATTTTTTTTTCTAAAATTTTACATTTTATATTAAGGTTTTCAACTTTTTATTTACGTGAAATATATTTTTAATTCTTTAAACAGTTTTTAAAGGAATAATTTTTGCTGTTCAGACAAATTTATAAAATAATACTCTCTTGTTAATTGAAATTTGAGTTTCCTTATTTTAAGTTAAAATTACAGTTAAATTAATAGTTTGAAGTAAATAATAAATTTTAAGGCCTCCCTCAATGCTTTTAAATGCTAAATAAAAAACTGACAGACCAACGCGGCGTATACGTTATATTGAGTACTGGTTGCTGCTGGTAAGCTTAAGTATTTAATTTATTATAGTAGTAATTTTCAGTTATATTTACTAAATTATTAGGTTTCTATTACCTCGTTGTATTTAAATTTTATTTAATTTATTTATTTTATAATTTATTTCATATTTTTATTTAATTTCTTTAATTAAAATTAAGCACCTAATTGGCTTTTCCCTGGTCTCCTCAAGTTAGGGCATTCATAAACTCACCTTTTGTGGCTTCCCTGGTCCCGCCATTGTTTCGGCTTTTCCCCCATGTTTATCTGTCTGCGTCTTATTCTTCGTCCTGCCTGCTGCCTTGTGGCTGCCCCGTGTGGCTGTGCGTGTGTGTGCGAGTGCTTCCTTCGTTTGCAAGTGTTAGTGTCGCCTTTTTTGTGTTTGTTTATTTGCTTGTTTGCCTTGCGTGGCTTCGCTGGGTGTTTTCCTTTTGTATATATATATATATATATATTTTTTTTTTTCCCGGAAAAAGGAGGCGTGGCTGGGCCTAAGTAGCTGTCAATTTTGATGGGGCACTCACTGGCGTCTCACTCCTTTTTCCTGTGCCTGCAAGTTTCCCCCGTTTGGGTTGGGGAAAATGCCTGGACTATTTACGTCAGTGCTTTCAATTAAGAATGTTTTATGTGCAGCAAAAAGGAAATTAGCATTTATTGTTGCCGACTGCGCGACATCCTTCTGTTTGTCGAACAGCAGCAACAACATCACCTGCGTCTTTTCACGCATTTTCTCTGGCAGTTTTCCCTTCGCATTATACCGCCCCCTCATTCTCGCTCTCTCTCTTACATTTTCCCCCGCATTTCCTTTCGCATTTCTCCACATTTTCACCCACATTTTCTCCTTTCACTGGCCATACATAAACTCGATTATTTCTGCACCTTCAGTTATGATGGCATGGCAGGTTCCATTGCTCTGCTGCAGTTTGACAGCGGCCAGATCCTGGCCGAGGACATCGACTGGGAAATTACCTTTTTCTTTTGTAATACCCTGGAAGGGTGGGAGGGTTGATTTAGGAGTCTGAAAAGGCAGTAAAGAAATAATATTTAATAGGGAATGGAGCTCTTGTCAATCTCTGGCAATTTAAACAATAAACCATTTTATATAAATTTAAATTGATTAATATGATTTGGATTATGTTTTTAGATATATAATTTAAATATATTTCAATATAAGCTGTTATTTTTTAATTTCTTATAGAATTTATTATAGAAAAACCATAAATTTTAAAGTTGTTATAAAGTTTATCAAGTAAATATTGCAATTCCCCTTATTTCTTTGTTACTTTATTCCATTTAAACACCATTTTGAAAGGTGTTTTTTTAGGAAAATAATTTTTAGAATTATATATATGTTATATACCAAACAATATATAGTTCCCTTAAGTATTTGCCGCGATTTCCAGGGTACTGAGCATAAACTGAGCGCTGGAAACGGCTGCCAGCAGACGGAAATGGCATTTTGCAATTGAAACTGTTGCTCCTCCATTGCAGATGGCCTTCCATTTGCCCCACCCTTTTTTTCAACGCCACCCCCCAAACACACACACACACACACACTCATGCACACCCACAACAATTCTCTCGCACACACATACACACAAAATTTGCCCTGAGGCCAGAAGACGCAGCTAAAATCAACGCAAGGCGCACTTTGAATTACAAATGATTTCGGGTAATTCCAACTCGCAATCCCATATAAATGCCAAAGCCATAGCCAGGGCCACGCCCACCGCGTCTACCTACTCCCCACCCTCCGCCTGAGTACTGGTACTGTGCCGTAGCAATTTGCTAATTTCGAATGCACTTCGAAATGTTTGCCCAATTTGGTTGGCCAACATTTTAAAACATGACTTGACAATCACGCCGCGGGCTCTCTATGGGGGGGCGGGCGGCCTTTCCACGAAACGGAGGAGGAGGGGGAGGAGGTCGGTAACTAGTAACTGGTAACTTGTTAGGAGGCGTGGCAGCTCCTGTCCAGGACTTGTGACGTGACACTGGGACTGTGACTGCAGCCGCTCTCCGCTCGGCCCTCCTCTGGCGCAGAAAGTTTTATTCATCAAGCTGATAGCGTCGGGCGTTGTTTAACAACAGTCAGGGGAGTAGGAAGGGGGGCTTTTAGGGGGGGTTTCGAGGGGGGTTTTTTAATGGGGGGCATTTCCAGAGGGGGCAGTGTCCAAGGGCGGTGATTTCCGGGAAGGGGTCCGGGGAATGATACTACCTAAAAGGATGAAGCGACAACAATTCTTTGGCCAAACTTTTACACTGACAAAAAGGTAGAGTATAGCTTTAGTGAGGATAAAGTTTTTAAGAGGAATAAGGGAACATTTGAAGCCTTAAATTTATAAGAAAAAGAATAGAGTCACATTTCGTCAAGGTACACTGGGCGTATGCTTAATATGAAAGTTTTAAGGAAGTTACTTGCATCGTAAATGTATTTCAGATATTTTTGTTTAGTAATTGGCATATTTAAGTATTTATTTAATAAATAAAAAAAATACTTACAATTAATATTTAATACATTTTTAATGTTGAAATCTTTCGGCATTCTGGGCGTATACATAATATTGAACATTTTGGAAAGTTACTTCCCTTAAACCGAAAAATTTAATTTTGGAAAAAAAAACAACAAGAAAAGTAAGAAAACAGCCAACAAATTATATTGAATTGATTAGCTTTTAATTTATTTACTCAATCCTAAATATTTGTCATACGCTGCGTATGCTTAATATATACAAAATGAAGTATACGCCTGGGGTGACCATAAATAATTGAATTTTATAAAAAGTTGTAACAAAAATATATTAGAGAGAATTTAAGAACTTTGTTTATATACTATATACTATGTATACATATATATATATTTTTTTTTTATTTTTTACCAGGCGCATACGTTATAAACACTACATTAAGTATACGCCTAAGGTGACCATGAAATCTGGGGCTTATAAAAAAATGTATAATCAATAAATGCCAGAGCATCGAAGAGCTTTCCATATATTTATATATTTTATTTACACATTTTTTATACGCATTTTATACACGCATACCATGCGTATACGTAATATTTATAACAAATTAAGTATACGCCTAGGGTGACCTTTACAAATATAATTTAAATAAAAATCTAGAATGAAACCTGACTTTAAATTTGACAAATTAAAATTAAATACACCCATCTTCCAAGTTAAATTTGTTTTCCTTTCTTTTATTACTTAAATAAATCATTTTCCTGGCAGTGCTCCTTATCCCATTGATATAAATGGGCCAACTGATGATGATAGAGAGACAGAGAGAGAGAAAGAGAGGGAATGCTGGACTAAAGCTTGACACAAAAAGAGCAGAAGAAGGAGGAGGAGGAGCAGGACATAGCAGGACTATGCAGGACCTGATGCGATTTTACCCTCTGGTAGGGGATAATTTACGCTTTAAAGTTTTGCATTTCTCTGATATTGTTGGCGAATATAATTTTAATTAAATTCGAGAGTTTGCTCTCTTTCACCTTGACTGTCCACTCGGTGACCTCTCCTCTCTCTCATCCGCCCAGGATAACAATGTTTAAAGTACTTTTCGAGGTGGTGTGCAGCAGCAGCAGCAGGAGCAGCACAATGTTGCAAGTTGCTAGTTTCTACACTGCAACTCATCTTCAACTTTAATTAAATGTATTGTTTTTTCTATCCCTCGTGTGTGTGTGTGCGCGCGTGTGTGTGTGTGTGGGCTTGCGTGCGTGCATTCTTTCCACACGCTTCATTTGCCTCTCTCTTTTGGGTTTTTATTTCGATTTTTTACTTTTTGTGCAAAATACCCGGTTGTTTGGCGAACTCAAGGGTATGTTGTATATATACAAGGAATAATATTATTATAGTATTTGTATAAGGATCAAAATTTTATACTTCAGAGTCCGTAGAGGTAAAGAAAATTCAGGAATAATAAGTCACTTGGGTAATTCTGGGATAAAAGGTTCTTAGCTTGAGAAAAAATATTTATATATTTAATATTAATTTTTAATAACAAAAAAAAATATATATATATATATTTGGTATTTATTATCAAAAAATTTCCTTCTAAAGTCGATAAAATGTATTGCGGAAGAAAATAAAGAATAATATATTATAAAATTAATATTTATTAAAAAAATATTTAAAAAAATAGAAATAAATAGAAATAGAAATAATACAACAATAATTATTAATAAATACAAAAAATATATTAACAAAAATCTAAAAAAACAAAAATAAAAGAATATAAAAAGATATAAAAATTTAAAAATATATATTAAAAGCAAAAAAAAATATAATTATACATCTAGAAAATAGACAGAAAAAAAAGAAATAAAAATACCAAAATATAAATAAATATATAATAAAGTAGAAAATAGTCAGAAATTTATAAAAAATATTTAATATAATAATATTTAAAAAAAAAAATAAAATTTAAATTATAAAAATTATAGAAAAATATAGAAGAATTTAAGAAGATATAAAACATACAAAAAAATTAAAACAACAAAGTATAAATAAATATTAAAAAACTATCAGAAGTAGAAAATTTACAGAAAATGTTCAAAATTAAAAAAAGAAAAAAAGCATTATATTTAATTTTACAAATATTTACATTTTATATATACAAATATACACTAGTTATTTGCTTATTTTAAAGTAAAAATTATTATTGCTAAATAGGAATTTTAATCATGTTTAGTCAGGTTTGTGATGAAAATACCAAAAGCAGGTTAATTTTCAATTCCAAATTTCTTGGATTACCCCTAGATTTTCATATATTTTGCATCACAAATATTATATTAAATATTTTTTATGGCTCTTGCTTAGCCCCTTTCCTCCGCTAAGTATGCATCCAGCTCAGTGCAGACCGGGTATCTCATGGTCGGGGCATTCAAGCTATTCGCGCTTTCATTCCATCGCTGCCTTCGGAGATCGCCGCAAAAGTTTGCTCAACTTTTGCGTTTTGTTCCACATGCTTGGCGCACACTTCTCCAACCACATAGTTCGGTGAGCGATAGAGGGGAGAGGTCAGAGGGGAAGGAGGAGCTGGGAGAGGGGATTGGGGGCTGCTTGGCACTGGAGTGCTTGCTGGATGCTGCACTCATGCGGTCAAAATAATAGCTGCCTCGCACATGGTATATATATATATAGATAGATAGTATATATCTGCACGGAGAGCAAATTAAAATTAAATTTAATACCGCAGCAACAAGTTTAATTTAGTTTTCTATTCTTTTTTTTTCAAGAGAGACGGGCTTAGAGAGTTTTATAAAAAGAGAGGAAATGTTTAACAAAATGTAGCAGGGTTTGGTGTTTAAGGAAAATATTTAAATACTTTTGTAAAAAATATATGAAAAGAATTTAAAGAGTTAAAGGAACAAAAATAATATAAAGAATGTAAGGAATTTTGAATAATTTTATATATTATTTATAATATAAATATATAAATATATGTAAATCATTTGAAAATATTTGAAATATTGGAATAAGGCAAATAATTAAAATTGAAAAATAAGGTTTATATATAAAAATATATTAAAAATATTTAAAATAAAAAAATAACCATTTTGACAACATATAAAATACAAAAAAAAATATTGTCAGTATTTAAAATGGAAATCAAACATACAAACATTTTTACAATTATAACAATATATAAAATTATACAACAAATATTCAACATTTTTTAATTACTACGAAAGAAGTATTAAAAGTATACACAAAAATAAAATACTAAAATTAATTAAATATTACCAATATACTTATCAAAAAAGAGATATTTTAGCTTAAAAAATTCACTGAAGAAAGAAGTATATTTATTTACTATTAATTAATTTTTTGGCATTTATATAATTATTTCAAATTCATTTTTTATTACCAAGCACTCCTATTTAATTGACCTCTGCTGTTTATTGAACGCCAAGCGTGTGTGTGTGTGTGTGTTGGTTGTGGCATGCATCGCGATGAGTTTTATGGTAGTCAACATGCAATTGTGCGATGCTCTTCACTTCGCTTTTGCTAACTAACACGGAACATGGCCAAGTCCGAGGGCAGGGACTAACAAAAAGAGGGGAGCGGGGGTGGTCCAGGGAGGCTGGGCCGGGGGGCAGGGGGCGTGGCATCCCGAGGATAGGCTGTGTGCGCTATTTGACAAAAGTTTGCCAGCTGCGCCAAGTTCTAATGAGCAAATTCTTTTGGGCAACAAAAGTGAGTAGAGTTGCCCAGGGAGGAAAGGAGAGAGGTAATGCAGAGAAAGTGAAAGAGAGGGGGAGAAAGGGAGAGAGAGAAAAAGAGAGAGAGAGATAGATGAATTCCTTGGCAATCCAAGCGATTGCCACCAAACTTTTACCCGTTCTTCGCTTTTCTCATCTTTATTCCGAGAATTCAGAAAGTGCTTCGACTTTTCTCTGCCTCCAGCTCTTCGAAATTCGCCTTAAATATAATTTTAAAAATTTTCTCTCTTCTTTTTTCTTATATTTTTCTGTTTTTTTTTTTCTCTGTGTGTTTTGCCTTCTTGAAGCATGTTTCTCTTTGGCAGGCCCGCCGACTTTTAATCATCTTTCGTGTTGGCTTAAATGTATTTTCTGCTTTTCTTTTGACAGAAGAAAAATATTAAAAAGATAAAGGAAGAAGTGATCATAAGGTTTTTTTGTCGTTAAAAAGAAATGTGAATAATGCAATATTGTTGTGGCTTTTCTTTGCATCTTTTCCAAGGGGAATTCCCCTTTAACCCCTTTCTTAATTTAACTTCGGAGGTTTTTGTGCCTCTCAATATTTTTGTTTTCTCATTGGTTATTTTTTTCTCTTTTACTTTCTCCTTTCTTTATTTATCTTTTATTATTTTTTTGTATTTTTTTTCTCCCTTTTCCTTTTTTTTATTCTTTTATTTTGCATTTTCCTTTTTTGATTCCCATTTTTTGCCTTCTCTTTATAATTTTCTTGTGCTTTTCCTTACATTTTACCTTACCTTTCTCTGCTTTTGTTTTTTTTTATTTTCTTTTCTTTCTTTTCTTTTTTTTTTGTTTTTATTTGTTTTTTTTGGCCTTTCTCCTTTTTTTTGTAGCCTATTTAATTGCATTCCTTGCAGCTTTCTTTGTGGCTTAATTTCCTCTCCTTTTCGCTTTGTCCGCCTGTCATCTTAACTCTCTTATCTTCCGCTTTGCCGGCTATCCTTGCATCCTGTTTCCTTATCTCTCTGTCTTGTTTCCCTGACTTTTAATCGCTTTCTTTTGTCTTTGTGAGTAGTCCGCATTTGCACCTTTGCATTTCTTTGGGTATTTTCGTTTTCTTTCTGTCTTTTTTTACTTTTCCGGTTAATTTCCCCAGGTCGCTTACGCTCTCGCTCTCTCTCTCTCTCTTATTTGCTTGGCTTTTCTGGGTTTACTTTTTGCTCTTTTTGCTTCATCTTTTTATATATTTTTTCTTGCCACCGACATACATAAATTTCATCTGTAATCTGTCTTATCTATTCCATTTATCTGTATTTATTGCCCGTCTCTTTCACACCCTGACTTCTGGCTTCGTTCCATCTCTTTCTCGCCGGGCTTCTTTCTCATCTTTGGCGGGGGTTTCCCTGCCTCCCCTCCCCTCTGTCCCTTAATCTGCGCTCCTTCATCGCTGATAGTTTCCTTCATTCCATTTTAATTCGTTTCTCATATAAAATGTCTTACTTTAGGTCCCTTTACCCCTGATCCGCCCCTGAGTTGTCCTTAACCCGTTTCAGTGGGTCCCCTTCTCCGCCTCCCACCCCCCTTCTCCTGGCCCGGCATTGTTCGCTTTTCATTGTATCTGGATGAACTTCTTTACGGTTGCTTCTTCAACTTTACAGCGCTTATCGCCGTTGCAAGCCAAGACTGCTCCTGATGGTGCTCAGAGGACTCCTCCTGCTTCTGGTCCTGTTCCTGCTTCTGCTGCTCCTCCTCCTTCTCCTGTTCCTGCTTCTGCTACTCCTCCTCCTACTCCTGCTTCCGCCCATGGCATATGGCCTTTCATTTCAACTTGTCTAGCAGCAATCCACTTGAAGGATGCCACAATCTTTCGTCTGCTCCTGCTGATTCTGATGCTGCGTCTTCATCCGCGCACTCATCTTTGTCTTGGGTTTGATTCCTTCTCCCGCCGCCCAACTCCCACCTCCCCCTGATTCCAAATTCCTGGCGCCCTAGCTTCCTAGCTCCTGTTCCTCCTGCTGGTCTTGATTCCTGGCCAAGAGCCACATCAGCACCAAAACACACGTGACAAAAATAAAAAAAACAAACCTATGCCTCTGTAATTAATTTAAAAAGGAAATCAAATTTCAAAAAATTCAAAAAATTTGAATGTTTAATTTATATTTTTCATTTGAAATTATAAAACAGTACTAAATAAATTTTATATATAAAAACATTCATTAAAGAGACTTGAAAGTAGTTCCAAAATAATATTTAGTTATTTGAATTTAAAATTATAAATCAGTTTTCTTTGACTTATTTGGGTTCGTTAAATATTTCTTAAAAGAAAAATCATTATATTGTATTTAAAATTGGATTTTAAATTTGTTGTATAATATTTTATATTATAGATATGTTTTATAAGATGATTTAATAATTCATTTAAGAGAAAAAACAAACAGATGACTTAAAATCAGTTAAAAATTTTTTTAAATATTTATATTATTTTAAAAAGTATGTTTTTTGTGAAGCTTTATACATTTAGTAAGAAAATCATTACATTCACTTCAAAATTATTGAAAACAATCAAATTATTTTATTTTGTCTTGTCATTTCAATTAAATATACATTTTCTATGTTCTTTTTTATGAATTTTATCAAGAAGTCGTTCAGGGCACTTTAAAGTAATTAAAAAGTTTAATATTTTAATTAATTTTATTGGTATTTTGTATTGTTTTTAACTTTTAATCCAATTATACCCTCTCTGATATCAAAAGATAAATATTCTTCAATTTTCTTACATTTAAAATATATACCTCCTTTTTTTTGTATAATATATTTGCTTGTGTTATCTACTACTTTTTATTTAATTATTTAAATACAATTAAATTAATTATAAAATATATATTTCGATTAAAATATAAAATAATACATATATTTTTCCTAGTGCATTCAAGAGAATGTCTCTCATCGACATCAAACCACAACAAATTGCAAAAAAAAAAAAACAAAAAAAAAATGGCATTTCCATGCGACTTACTTACATTTCTTTGTGGCTCCTCGCCGTTGTGTGATGCCTGCCTGAGTTGCTCCACATCCAGGCTCCTGGCTCCCTGCTCCTGGCTCCTGGCTCCTTGCTCCTGGCTCCTTGCTCCCGCCTTGTCTGCCCCACTTAATGCCTATTTATTGCCCCTTTAATCTGCTGCCAAAAGGGGTGGGGTGGCGAGGATACTGCGAGGATTCCCCAGGATTCGAGGCATTCAAGTGAACTGGACGATGCTGCCAGGGAATCGCAAGCGCTGCGAATTGAATCCTCCACATTCGATAATTTAACAATTACGCTAAGCACCACACACACACAGGACTATCTCTCTCTCTCTCTCTCTCCATGTGTGTGTGTGCACACAAGTGCAAACAATTATCTAATTGATTTTGGCATTACAAAATTTACCCAGAAACCGAGTAATTCGAATTTGAAATCGTTTGCATATAGGTTACATGGCATATAGATATGTGCATGTATCCTTGCAGCGATCCTTTTTGGCCAAGTCCAAAAAGCGATGTAATTATGGGTGGTGGTGGTGGTGGCAAGGCGCAAATTAATTTATTTCAAAATTTAACCAGACTCCTATCCCAGTTCTTGGCGATGCACTTGCAGCTCGAGATGATTCAACAATTTCATTTAATTGTTGCACACACACACACACACATTCGAGGAGTGAGTATCCTAGGAGCTTCCTTGGAGGTGTGGCATCTCAGGGTGGCATTAAGCCTGAAGAGTGGGTGGCTTCCAGGAGGCTAAGGAGTTGCCGTGCCAAAGCAAAACCAATATCAAATATTTAAGCACTTCAAATTGCTCGTTTGCACTTGCCAAAATAACTACGCAAAATTCAAGACGTTGAAGATGAAGATGATGAAGAAGTTCAAGTGGAAGAAGCTCTCAGTGGGGGGCGAGGGGGAGGAAAAAGGAAGGGAAGGAGCAGCAGCAGCAGCTGCTGACAGCATCAGGACGAGTTACACTCAGTCTGGCACCTTAGCATATGGCCCCGCCCCCTCCAACCCAAAGTTGTATATATTTTCAGGCTAAATTTGGCAATATATTTACGGGTTTATAGCTCACTAAGCTGACAGCTTTTGATCTGGTATTTGTAGTATCAACACAGTCAAGGTCAAGTCACTCTAAGAAAATTTATTTTATATTTTAAAATGTAATTGTATAACATTAACATAATTTTTAAGAGATTATAATTTCCCTGCCTTTGTTGCAGTCACACTTGGCGGTATCTTTGGAGATTTAAGAGACCCGCATACGCATATAGACACACATATATATCCACAGGACGAGGCAAGGAGCAACTGTTAACGAGGCTCCTGCTCTCACTATCTCCTAGCTCTCCTCCTCGTCCCTCCTCTCCCGTCCCAGCTCACTCTGTCCTTGCCTCTGCCCCTGTCTCGGCCTTATCCTTCCGTGGTTGCCAAGCAGTTGACTCTGTTGCTGGCATTATCAAAAATTTAAAGTTTGCCATTATATTATATTTCCTTAAGTTGCAAATTAAAACCCCTCAAGAGCAGCCGGCCTCGGATGGCATATAAATGCACAGCGAGAGAGGGGGAGATGCAAAAATTGAGTCTAAATATAAACGAATCTAAAAATAAATGTAAATAAATTAAAGAGATTTGCAATGTAAGAATAAGGAAATAAAATTAAAGAGGTTTTCACTCTAAAAATAAGTAAATAAATTAAAGAGCTTCTTAATCTATAAAAATAAAAAAATAATTAAAGAGTTTCTTAATCTAAAACTTAGTGAAATAATTAAACATATTTTAAATCTAAAAATAAGTGAGGAAATTTAAGATTTTTTTAATCTAAGAATAAGTAAATAAACTACATAAACTAATTAAACTAAAAATAAGTAAAGAAATTAAAGGAGCTCTTAATCTAAAAATAAGAATACAATTGAAAGAGTTTGTCAGTCTAAGAATAAGTAATTAAATTAAAGAGTTTTTTAGTCTTATTAAAAGTATATAATGTAATGTGCTTTTAAGTAAAGAAATAAGTTAATAAGTTAACCCCCTTTTTAATCTAAAAATAAGGAAATAAGTTTAAGAGTTTGTAAAGTAAAAGTTTAAACGTAAGTAAATAAATCAAATCACTTTTTATATAATCTAAAAATTAGTAAATAATTTACAGATAAAAATTAACATTACGGAAAGTACAGAAAAACCACAGATCCTACAAATTAATAAGAGATTATATTCGTCTTAAAAATTTGTCTTCCAATTATTTTTTTAGCAAAAGGTTTCTGTAAACTTCAAATTTTATAAATTAAATTAAATTATAAAGTTTAAATTTGAAGTAAATAATTTCTATAAATTATATATTCTCCTTTATAAGTAAGTTAAGATTATAAAAGTAAATAAAAACTCTAATTAAAATGCAAGAAACAAGACACCTAAAGTAAACTTAAAACATTTTAAGGATAACTTTTTTTTTGGCTTAATTTTTATCAAAAAAATTTGAATTCTGTAAATTTCTGATTTAAATTCCCCCTTAAAGTAAATTAAGATTCTAATAGTGACTAAAATGATTATTTAATAAAAAAAAAATTAACTTTCTAGTCATTGATTAAAATTCAACCAGATCTCTTAGAGCTTTCGTTGCCTTTTTATACAAATTCATCATCAATCTCTGCATAAACCAACTTATAATATTTATAAATCCCTCTAAATTGTCACATACTTTCTTTCTTGATATTTTCTACTCCATGTACCCAAATTTTTCCCGCACTGCACCCCAAGTGCGTATTATTTCAACATTTTGCTCTGTGTATAATTTTACCAACGCACTGGCATATATCTCTGCGCCAGCATGGTTTATTTAACAAGAACAACAGACAGCTTCGGACCCAGTCTACGGCTTGAGTTTCAGCCTCCGCCGCCTGTCGCCTGTCTCCGGGACTCAGTTCTGCTCCTGCAGTCTCAGCTGCAGAATCCACGGACGAATCCGACTCAGACTCAGGCGAAGAAACCGAAACTGACCCACTTTCCAGTCTTTTTTTTGGCGAAGGCAGTGCGACGCCAGGCTAAAAAAAGACCCGGCCTCCGCTCCCCTCCGCCCGCCAAAGAAATCAAATGGAAGAGTTGCCTCGCACAAAAAGCCAAAAGGCAGGCAGGAGATGAGATGAGATGCGATGAGCCGACGAGCACGGAAGGAGTAAAGGACATGGCTCACGAGGTACCACAAAACGACGCCGAAATGGCACTCGGCAGGAGACCGAGCTGGCGGCTGAGTGAGTGAGTGAGTGAGCGAGTCCTTTGAGTGTGCAGCCTCCAGAGGAGCAATGAGTGGAAGCTTGGCTGCCTCTGTGGTGAATTTTAGGCGCTCTCTCTTTGTCTCTCTCTCTCTATCTCTCTCTCTGTCTCTCTCTCCTTCTCTGCTTTGCAGCAGAAAGTCCTGGCTCTAAGCCAGGCTCAGAAGGGCTGCTCAAAGGGCAGTAGGAACCAGAGAAAAATATCTTGGTTTAATATCACTTTGAAGATGTAATTTAGATTTAATTAATTGTTTTTACTATTATTAAAAATACAATTTTAATAATTAAATATTGTCAAACATAAAACCTTTTAAATAAATGAATTAAGTAAACTCTTGAGGCCACACTGCGTATGAGTGATATATTTATTACTCATACGCCGTGTTTTTTTTTTTATATTACTCATACGCAATGTTGATACTATATACTATATGAATAATTAAATATTTCCTAACAGTTTTCTAATCTTAAGCTTACTTTTCTTTTAAATAAAACCTTTAAAATAAATAAACAAAATAAACTCTAGAGGCCACACTGCGTATGAGTGATATATGTATTACTCATACGCCGTGTGTTTTTTAAGTATATTACTCATACGCAATGTTGACACTATATACTATATGAATAATTAAATATTTCCTAACATTTTCCTAATCTTAAGCTTACTTTTCTCTTAAATAAAAAAATAAATAAATAAAATAAACTCTAGAGGCCACACTGCGTATGAGTGATATATTTATTACTCATACGCCGTGTTTTTTTTTTTATATTACTCATACGCAATGTTGATACTATATACTATATGAATAATTAAATATTTCCTAACAGTTTTCTAATCTTAAGCTTACTTTTCTTTTAAATAAAACCTTTAAAATAAATAAACAAAATAAACTCTAGAGGCCACACTGCGTATGAGTGATATATGTATTACTCATACGCCGTGTGTTTTTTAAGTATATTACTCATACGCAATGTTGACACTATATACTATATGAATAATTAAATATTTCCTAACATTTTCCTAATCTTAAGCTTACTTTTCTCTTAAATAAAAAAATAAATAAATAAAATAAACTCTAGAGGCCACACTGCGTATGAGTGATATATTTATTACTCATACGCCGTGTTTTTTTTTTTATATTACTCATACGCAATGTTGACACTATATACTATATGAATAATTAAATATTTCCTAACAGTTTTCTAATCTTAAGCTTACTTTTCTTTTAAATAAAACCTTTAAAATAAATAAACAAAATAAACTCTAGAGGCCACACTGCGTATGAGTGATATATGTATTACTCATACGCCGTGTGTTTTTTAAGTATATTACTCATACGCAATGTTGACACTCGCATTAAAAAATTTGCTTGTCTGTCTAAGCACATTAAAACTTGAAATATAGACAGCTAATCGGTGTTATAATTATGATTTATGATTTAGTTTGCGGGAGACAAGCCTTGATTTATTTATTTATTCCAGAAATTCTTTTAAATAACTTAGTTTTTATAATATATTTTCCTTACTTTATGTATCATTAAGTATAAAGCAAACAGATTTAATGATTATGTCCTTATAGCTCCTTTCCCTGACCTCCCAATCTGTCTTGTCACTTGACTTTCTTGACTTGGTTTCGGTTCTTCGACTTCGGTCTTGGTCTTGGTTTCGGTTCTTGGTTTCGCTTTCAGATTGCCGAGTCCAAAGGTAGACGAGGATGAGCTGCCATGATCCGAGCTGTCTTAGTCCTTAGTCCTTGTTCGCAGCTGCCTTTTCGGGGTCCCTAAACCCCTTGCCTGTGCCCTTTTCCCTTTGTCCCTTTGCCATTTCTGCTTGCACGGACATTACAATTGTAAGCATCAATGTATGCGCTTGTATCTCCTGCTCCACTGAGTGTGCGAGTGTGTGTGTGCGAGAGTGTGTGTAAATACGGCATTGTATGCGTGCAAGTGTGTCTGTGTTTGTGCGGCGCGTGTTTGTGTTTCTAAGTTCGTTTGCTTCAGCTTCAGCTTCAGCTTCTGTCGCTGCCTTTGCCTCACTTCCTTTGCAAGCAGAGAGAGAAAAAAGAAGGGAGTTTGCTTGTTTATGGTTTAATTTAATTTAATTTATTTTTCCCTTAAATAAAACCTTTAAAATAAAAAAAATAGAATAAACTCTAGAGGCCACACTGCGTATGAGTGATATATTTATTACTCATACGCAGTGTTTTTTTAGGTATATTACTCAATTTATTAATTGAATTAATTTTTTAACAAAAATATGGATTAATTTGTTTAAAATTAAAAATTAGATTAAGGAAGCTTTGATGCTAAGCTATATAGATCGCTGTGTTCTTAATTATGGGCAGGTTCGTTTTTAAGCATTTGTTTTATTATGTTCTTGGTTTTTAAATAAAAATATTAATATTTTTATATAACAATTTACATTTATATTCATATAAATTTAGTTTTAAGCTGATTTTTTTATATATGTTTACTCTTAAAACAAGCTCTTTAGATTCTTTAAACTTTTTGCTGGTTTTCTATAAATAAAAATTTGTATACAAATTCAAATTCCATAAAAATAAATATTTTATAGTCCCTTAAATAATTCCCCTTGCATTTTCAACCTTTTCAACCTTTATCCCCCAATTTCTCTCAGTGTCCTTTACTAACAACTCAGCGTTAAAGTTTTTGCGGTAATGGCGCTCTGGGACGACGACGGCTGATGGACTGTCAAGGGGGCGGTGCCCAGCCAAAGAGGCGGGACAGGGCAGGGCGTGGGTTGGCTGGTACGGTAGGGTTGTCCAAGGCTTTCCCTTGGCTAAAAGAAGAAGAAAAAGGAGCAGCAGGAGCAGAAGCAGGAGCAGAAGCGGTAGCTGGAGAAGAAACAGCAGCCCATTAGGCGAGTGCGTATTACTTATGTAGCTGTAAACTTGCCTCTCGATTGTTTGCTCTTTCTCCCTTCCAGCAGCTAGAAATATTTTTTTGCTGCCTCTCCTCCAGCTTTGCCCTTCCCCTTCGTCTCTCCATTTTCTCCCCATTTTCCCCGCTGTCTCCAGCGAATTTCCCAGCGCTTTCCTCTCATCGCACGCCCATCTGCGGCCGGGACTCGTGGAATAATTTTAATTGAAATTACGAAAAAGCAAAATTACACGCCGGCCGGGGCGGCAATGAGAGCGGTCTAGATGCCATATATATCTATATATATATATATATATATATGTGTGTATATGTATGTCTATATGTACGTTTTAGTATGTTGAGCCTAGTCCATAGACCCTCCTCTTGAATTATCATTTTAAATCATTTTGTGTGCGGCCACAAAAGTATGCAAATAAAACGCCGCAATACATTTTCGGGCCATTTACAGGGTACCACAGAAATTGTATGACCAGCATATAGCCACCAAAATCCGCTCATGATGCCGCCGCGGTGTCTGTATATATTTGTTGGGTTTTTCCCCCATTTTCGTTTTTTTTTTTTGTGTGGAAGCTGGAAAAAGGCAAATAATGCAGGGGCATTTTTTTGCTGGCTTCCTAATATCCTCATAATCGATTTAGTGAGAGTTTAGAAGCGGTAAAATTGTATGTACTTTAATGTTTTCAAAATGGGAAAATGTCAGTTTAAATTAATAGAAGACAGGCATGATCATGTTTATAAGAGAAAGTTGTGTAAAAGTAAGCAATAAGGAAAGAACTGTACTAGGAAATGGAGGTATTAAAGTAAGCAATAGAAAAATCCTAGTTCTTTCCTTCTTTCAGCATTCTGATTCTTTTTTTTTCTTATAAACATGATCATTCCTGTCTTATGTTATTTTTGCTGAAAACTGTTATTTATCTAGTTATCTTTTTTTTACTTACCTTCTCTCCCTTTTGTTCGTTCTTGCACTATATTTTTAAGTTAAGCGAAAGAAAAAGCCAGCTTATAAGAAAATATCTTATTACATAAATTAAGCAGTGCATACACAACTGTACTTCTTTTGATCAACTGCTTAAGCTTCTTTACTTGTATAGCAACTGTACCTTTTCTTTTTGTTCCAATTGTTTAATTTTTTGCAACTTTTTTTATTGAAATAAAATTAATTTTCCTTAATTTCTTACTCCATTCTTTTAAATTTCAATACAGTTAAGATTTCCTGGAACTTCTTTTTGAAAGACGTACGTAATTAAGCAGTTTTTGATCCTATTTTCACCAGCTCCTTTTAAAATTCAAAATGCTAAATAAACTAATACAAGTACTTGAATGGACTTGAAACCCATTGAGGCTGCTCTCACCGTAGATTTTCTTTCATTTTAATTCGACAAAAATAGTGAAAAAGTTGGCTTTTATTGTGGATTTTTATCATGGCCTAAGTAAGCAGTGCATGGGGCAAGCAGTTTGCTTAGCCATGAACTTACCATTCCATCTGGAATGCGGCACTTCCGCTGCTCCGTTCGTTGAATGTCCTGCTGTCCTGCTGTCCCATCCGTCCATCGTCCTTCTCGTCGCTACTCTATCTTGTGCTTTTGTTTTTATACGGCCGCTTTTTTTCTTGCTTTTGTTTTGCTTTTATTATGAAAATTATTTCGTGCATTCTGGCCTATATAAAAGCCGGTAGATGGAAGTCGGGGCCGTAAAAAAGAAAGCCTGGCAACGGACCCAGCAACTAGCAGTTACAGTCTGCAAAAAAAAAATAGAAAAAAAATAGACGAAAAGAGAACAACTCAAAGCTGAATAGAAAAAATGTATCACAAAACGAAAAGATAAAAATAAAATTAGTTTTAATAAAGTCAAAAAGCCACAGGAAGCGACATACCACCTCCCGCTCTCTATCCCCTCTTCACAATGGAAGTTAAATTTGAAAAGCAAATGAAGTGGGAGGAACGAGTGGTGGGCGGAGTGGGTGGAGTGGCGGTTGAATCGAATTAAATGTGGGCGAGGAAAAACACACGCAGAAATTAAAATAACTAGAAGCGAGCAAAGGACCTCAAAAAAAGCAACAAAAAAAATGTTGCACACAAAAAATGACAGAGCCACAGTGGCAGCGCTGCGAGATATTATTATTATTATTATTATTATTAAACAATGGCCGGCATTATGAATATGAATTACGTTGTCCTGGCGATGCCAAATTGTGGGTGAAAATATATATAAACTCGTACTCCTTCCCGGAATTCGCTTAGTGGCGCCAAATGTCAAAGCAAACAGCGAAAGGCATCCTGCTGGGGCATTTTCAATTTTAATTCATTTTTATCACAAACCAAAATGAAATGAAACAACTTTTTATATATATACAGATATTCGTTTTAAAATTCCTGCTAACAGGTAGAAAAGCCAATCCTGGGGGCAACAAAATATATAAAAACCAATCAGCAAACGCTTGGCAACTCTACCAGCAGCAGTTTAGAAATATATATATATATTTTTTGTAACAAGTTGTAGAGAGATATCGAGTGTCGGTAGATGCCCCCACCCCCCTCGCAATGTATAAATTGCATTCGGTTTTGCCGGGAAGTTGAACTTGAAGTTCAAGTCATTTTCCAGTAGGGAAACTTTTTCCTCAAGGCAGACACAAAATTTATAAGCTGCTTAAAATGGCCAGAAAGGAGCAACAGTAGCAGTAACAACTCCTCTCAACTAGAGAATATAAAATTTAAATTAAATATCTAAAAAAGAGAGAGAAACGATAGCCACAAAACCATGGAAAAGAGAATGCCAGCTTAAAGATTAAATCAAAGGACATACACACACAAACACAATCGTATCCCACAGGATACTCATGTCTCAAAATGTTGTCCCTTGAAAAGCATCGGGAAAAGTCCCTAAAGTGATTTTGGCTTAAAGTTCGCTGCTGGCTTTGCCAATCGAATGTCTCAAGGAGCCAACATGATAAACGATTCCCTGATTAAATTGAAAGTGTTTACAGCTTGGGGACTTGGGGAGGGAGGGGGAAATGGCTGGAAAATGGGAAATGAGGCAAATGAGGTTACTGGTGGCATGTGAAATGGCCAAGGAGGAAGCGTAGAAACTAGAAACTGAAAATGTACATATATATAATCTTTAAGCTGGCATCAATATTTAAGCAACTGTTTAGCACATTTCATCATCGATTGTCTGAATGGAGAGCTTTCTTTACCAGGACTTCTTCTCACTTAAAGGATATCCTCTTCAATCTCCTGAAATCCCTCTTTTTACCCCAACCTTTCCTCTCTTCCTGCTCCCACAAGTGAATGACCGTTGCGAGTTAGTTGCTGCGACTAACTAACCGAAGCTCTGGTTGTGGACCCTCCTCTTGTTCACATATTTGTATATAACTAACTAACTGTATACACACACACACACACAAACACACACACACACAGACGGAGCACATGGAGTGCTCCACAAATACGTAGGGGAGAGACGTTGTTGTTTCCGTTCCGCTTCTGATTTTCCAGCCGCTTCATATCCGCATCCTACGGAGAAACTTTAAGAAAAAATATTACCCAAAAATGTATAGTTAGAAAATAGAAAGGGTATTATTTAAATAACTAAACAATATATTTTTTCAAAGAAAAAATATTAATTAAAACATATTGTCAAAATATCTAAAGAGTATTCATAAGCTAACTATAAATTTGAATTTTTAGGGTGTATGATTTATATATATTTAATATTTTATTAATGTATAATATATAATATAAATATATTTTATAGTATCTACAAAATATATTATCTACAAATCTTTAATTTTGATTTTATTTATGTGTTATTATTATCACTATCTTAAAATAATTATTTAAACTACCAAACAATTTAATTTCTTAAAGAAAAAATATTTCCTCAAATTTTTAGACAAAAAATCTTAAGCTATGAATTTGATTTTCTTAGGGTGTATAATTTATATATATTTCGTATTATAATAAATTTTAATATTAATATAAAATATTAATTCAATATATATAATTCTTATATACAAGAAATTATTGTCAAAATCTTTGATTTTGATATGATTAGATTTATGCATTATTATTATTATTATTATTACTAGTTAGTCTTAGAAGAATTATTTAAGCTATTTAAAAAAAAATATAATTTTAAAGTGTTTTATCTGGGTTACATTTTATTTCCTGTATATTTATATATATTTAATATTAACCACAAAATATTGTCCAAAAGTCTTCATTGTATTTTTTTAGATAATTATGAATTTTATAATTTTAGGATGTATAATATATATATATTTTATATTACCTAGAAAATATAGTCCTAAAGTTAACATAGAATTTATTTTTTTTAGGTGTTTTATCTACTGTACATTTAATTTACTTAAAAAAAACACTATATTTGTATATACATATATCATATAAATTTTTAATATTATTTATGTTAACATGTTTTATATGTTTTATCATTCGTACATTTAATTTCCCTTACATTTGTATAATTTATTTATTTATATATATTATATATATTTTAAATATTACCCACAAAATATAGTCATAAAATCTTAAGAGTAGTCTTAGAGTTTCTTTAAAATTCTATTTTGTAAAAAGCATTCATCTTCCATATATTTTATTTCCTTTAAATTTTCATATTTTTATTAGTCTTCAACTTATATTAAAAAAATATATATATTTTTTTTTTGCAAGTGCTAGTGTTTACCTAAACTATTTGCCCACAAGCTACGTATGTGTATGTGCGAGTGTGCCACTGTGCCAGTGTGTGTATTTGCAGTGTGTGTATTGTTTTTCTTGATACTTTTTTTCTTTTCCTGGCATTTGTCTATGACGACCAAATTGAATGGCCGCCATTTGCCTAGCTGGAAGGAATGGCAACAGGATCGGGGGATCCTGATTCGGTTTTAGGATTCGAAGAGGAAGGTTAGACTAATAAGACACAACTGCCACAACAAGAGCCATCGAAAGAAGGAGGACAGGGACGTGGACATGGACATGGACATGGACATGGACGAGGACGAGGACGTGAAAGTGGATGTGAATGTGAATGTGGAGGTAGATGTGAAGGTGGATATTGAGGCCTCAGGATTTGGGTGTGCCCGAAGAGAAGTGCAAAGAAAGTCCAAGACAAGACTAGAGAGCTGGAGTCATGCCAAAAGCAGCCGACAGTCGTCCAGTCAAGTGTCGAAGGGCGATGAGGCAATTACACTTGGGAATATTAAGGCCATTTATGGTTTTTTTAAATTTTAAGATTTATTTTAAATTAAAACAAAACGGAAAATAAATATCAGCGAGCGTAATTATTAAAAGTTTTATACTAAAAATCTCTTAGTAATAAAAAGACATTCATTTATAATTTTTTTAAACAATAATAAAGTTTGAAAATAAGAAATAATATTAAATACACCCTAAAAGCCAAAGAAATTTAATTAAATTTTTAATTTCTAGATAGTTTCACAATATTTCTTTTTATTTCTTAAAATTTTATAAAGTTTTGATTTTTCTTGATTCCATTTTATTTTTATTTTATTATTTTATTTATTTATATTTTTATTTATTCTATAATATTCAGCAAAAATATATATAGTTTTTTCTTGAAACCCTTGAGAATATATCATTTTAAATGTTGTACATTTTTTAAACATTTATAATGACTCAAGTTAAGTAATTGTTTTCTTAAAATACCTCAGACTCAAAGTAAATTTTAAATATTTTCTGTTTAACATTTTAAAATTATCTGAGTACTTTATGCTACTTAAATTTATAGATGTTTTATAAATAGTTCTTATTAATTTTTATAAATCCATGTAGTTTTATTTTATTTTATTTTTAAACTAAAGCAAATAATGAACTTTAAACTTCTAAAATTTGCATATACTTTGTAGATTTTTCTTATCAATTCACATAAATCCAAACAGTTTCTTTTAATTTTCTTTTATATTTCAACAGATATTTTTCCATAAAAATATTTATATATTTAAACTTCTGAGAATATATAATTTAAATTTTTAAACTTGTACAGCAACTTACCCGGAACTTGGCTTAATATTTATTTAATCTATGAATTCTTCGACAACTGAATATTAAAGCCACTTAGTTTTGGGCTAATTATTTAAGCATAATATTTTTTGGTAAAGTGCACGCCAACGAGTGGCTTGTTCTGTTGTCCACTGAGAGAAATTCGAGGGCTTGTTGGGCAATTACCTTGGCGCACTTTGGCATTCTTTCGAAGTCTTTCCGCTCAGTGCCTGGTGCTGAATGGGTGCTTGGCATTTATGGTGTGGACTGCTGCTGCTCCTCAGCACAAAACTTTGTGCAACAATGGACAGAGAATGGAGACGGGTGGCAGGGAGCAGGGTGCAGGGAGCAGGGAGCAAGGGAGGATGAGGAGCTCCTGGCCATTTGGACTGCAGCACAAGCTGCTCGGAGAACTGCTTCAGCTCCTGCCACGGCGATTGTTGGCTGGCGGATTTAACGCAGTTCGCTTTATGGTCCGCCAGTTGACTGCCGGAGTCAGGTTTCAGCCAAGGCTCCTCCGCGGCTGTCCATCGTCCGTCCTTGTTCGATGTCCTTAGCGGGGTGGACGGGTCCGCGTAATGCACTGGGAGGAAATTGTTAATACAATGTATACTTTCTTAGAACAAAAAATTTAATTAGAAAGAAATTGAATGAACTTCCTTTTGGATAAAAGATATTTTATTGCCTAAGATTTGTAAATATCTATAAAATATTTATGTAATAATTTCATATTTAATATTTTATAGATTTATTAATAGATTTTTTATAAATAAAAAATATTGAAATGCAATTTCATTTAAATTCATTTCGATTCTATTAAAATAATTATTATTTATTCATATTTTAAATATAAAATATGGTTTCCATATAAAAAAAAATGAAAGATTTTTTATTGAGGAGTTATTGGGAAAATACGATTATTTGTGGGCTTCACTATATTTGAAGTATTATAAATAATCTGAATCGATATTTTGAAGAATATATTATCCACCAGAAAAAAAAATAAGAAAATATACCAATAAATATCGAATTATATTATATATATTTAATTATCGATAAATACAGATTTGTATAATTTTTAATTACTTATCCATAAATATAAATAAATAAAATTCTATTATTTATATTTATTTACCAATAAAATTCTATTTCTAGTATTTATATTTCTTTATTAAGGTATGCCTAAGTTATTTATTAACTCACACAATATCAAAGTTACTTAACTTATTTTTTTTTTTGTATTATTATTATTAATTTTTTTTTACAACTATTATAACTTACATATATTTATTCATTGCTTAATTTTTCACTAGAATAATCCAGAATAATATCGAAATATTAATAGCAAACATAAATCCATATATTCTACCATATGTATTATCAATATAAATATAAAAAAAATATATTAATAATAATTAATAAATACATTAAATGCATTGTCAATGTAAATATAAATAAATAATCTTTAAAATAATAAATAAATAAAAATGAAATCAATCCCAAAAGCACTCCCCGCTTTCTCGCAGTGTCCCGTGGCCATTGCGAGTGGCACAAGACGACGTCCAGGCGATGGAGAATCGGATCGGAACTCTTGAGCTGAAACGGCTCTCGCGGGCCCCACGCTCGCCCGGATCCTTCGCGCAGTCAGTTGCAGTTAAGTATACAATTATTAATAGCTGCGCGGCACTGGCCCCATTTACTGCTGCGGATATGAATCTAAAGCGTTTTGACGCTGGAACTGGAACTGGAACTGCTGCTGCCCCACCAAAGGCCATTTTCTCGGAGAAAAGCGAAAGAGACCAGCAGCTCCAGAACCTCCTCGAGAACCTCGAAGCCTTGAGGCGGCTCTAATTAAATTTTTTCGTGACTTTTATGGGAACCCATCAAACGTGGCAGCCAGAGGAAATATTTCATTTCATCTAGAATTTGGAATTTTTAAGGGAAGTCTAATTCGAGGGGGTTTTTTATTTTCGTTTTTTTATATATTTTTTATAAGTTTGTACCATATTTGTTGGGTTTTAATGTAATGTGGAATGTTGAAAATTGTAAAGGGAAGTTAGTATTCCTTATATTTTTTTTTATATATAATTTTTTTTTAAAAAAAAGCTCATCATTCCTTTAACTTTTGTCTATTTTTTTACAAGTTTAATTCTAAATTCTAATTCTAATTATGTTTTCTTTTAAAAAGTTTAAATATTTATTAAAATGTATAAGGAATGCGCAGTATTAAGTATTTGTATTCAGGAAGTAAGCTCATAGGTTTTCTACGTATTACCTATTTTTTCCACAAGTCTTATTCTTTAGTTTTTATTTTTTGTACTCTTTTTGGGGTGCACTTTGATTTTAGCATTATATATTTATTTAAAAGAAATTAATATATCTGTATAATTTGTAATGTAATATATCTTAATAATTTAATTTTATATTATATTCATATGATGAACTATTTATTCCTTAATGTTCTTTTTTTTGGTAATTTTAGTTAGTTTTAATTATTTAAATATTATGCAGATGGCTTGACTTTAACACTTTAATAATATATTTTATTTATATATTATATATTTTCTATTAGTGTTATATTTGAGGTTATTATAAGCAGTTTTCTTTAAATAAATAATATACAAATGTCTTAAAATATTGTTTAATTCTTAATAATTGTATTATATTGTTATATACTTATATATATCTATATTTTAGTTACTATTTATGGTTATTATAGCAAATTTCCTTTAATTAAACAACACAAAGATGGCTTAACTTGAACATTTAATTATTGGCTGCTTGAAACTTTGGCTTAAAATTAATTTTGAGAGCTGCTGCTTTTGTTGGCCATTTTTGCGAGGCATGCTTGAGCATTTAGCAGATAGTTTCGGCTAATTCCCATAATCATAAAAATTCAAATAATAATAATAATTCTTGAAACTTTTTGGCCTCGCTTTAAACTTTGCTCCAGAGAGACAGAGAGAGAGAGAAGGAGATAAAGAGGGAGGAAGAGAGAGAGAGCCGAGGAGATCTAGATCCCCTTTTGTGCAGATGCTATCTGGCCGGATCTATGGCGCGGCCAGGACGGGATTGGGATTGGATATGGCGGAACGGGGAATCCATTCCGTTATGGCCCGAACCCCCCTGGGGCGGTCTGTGGCCCGCTTTATTTGGCTTTCAACTTTGGGCCAACTCGCATTATACGCATAATAACGGTCAAATAATTATGGAGATTTTAACTTGCCCAACAGCACAATTGCATTGACAGCCAGGAAGGGCGGGCGGGGAAAGAAAGCAAAGAAAATAAAGGGAAAAACCTGCTGGAGGGAGCACCAGCACGAGCACAAGTCTCTTGGCAAAATGTTGATTATATATTTTGACGTAGTTTTAAGTGAAACACTACCCTCCTACGCCCCCTCTCCCTGCCCCGTCATAACTTAAGTCCATTCCGAAGCAATTGCTACGTGCTCTGTGCAATGGAATTTTCTCTGTTTTCGTTCGCTGCTAGCCTTCTTCTTTTTTTTATTATTTTTCCTTTTTTTATATATATTTTTGCCAGAGGAAACTTTAACTGCTGTGGGGTGGGGGTGCGGGGGTGGGGTTCTTCCGCTTAATACATCAGGGTACAAGTATGCCATATACCATACACTCCCCGCCCTGGCGCTTGGCTATTAAATTTCCAGTTCAATGATTAACGAAATTTATGTTTCGGCTTACGTATAACTAGGCGCCGCGGTATAGCTTGGTATGAGTGCCAGGATATGTGCGTGAAAGTGGGAGGAATGAGGGGAGTGTGTGTGTGTGTGCCGTGCTGTGGGTGTAACTGAGTGCGTGACGCCTTCAAGGTGCCGCTAACGATGCCCAAGGCGACCCAACGAGTTCATGGGATAACAGCAATTGCGAATTGCGGGATGACAGGATGCCAGGATGGCAGGATGCTGAAATGACTGGATTTTGTTTTGCGAATTGCCAATGCTAACTCCTCTCATTGAAATCGCTCACGAAACGATTTGTGATCCCTTTTTCTGTCCTGATGACAAAATTCATAGATTCAATGGCATTGAAATAAATTGAGCTTCGAGCTCTAAACTCTGAGCTCTCTCTCTGTGTGTGTGGTATATTCGGATTGTGTGTGTGTGTGTGCATTGTAAAATATTGCCATCTTGTCGTCGGTGGTCTTTAAGCTACAAAAGCTATTACTGTCATTTTTTGAAGTTTTATTTTTGACATGATTTATTATGAGCTTAGAGATGGTTGGAGAGCAAAATGAAGGCTTTATTTCTAACATTTTCCGTAGCAAAAGAGATACTTATTAATTGCAAAATTACGTATACGTGATATGCGTATACGTAATATTTTGATGTATGTGCAAAAGATAAGGGTTTAAGTGTGTAAAAGCAAAGCAAAAAGCATTGTTGTCGTAGTATCTTAGCATAAATAATATTTGAGATTAGAACACTTTGATATCAACTATAAAAAACGATAAATAATCGACAGATTCATATATACTTTAAGAACTAAAATCGATACACTTTTTTCGCTTAATTTGATTAAAATTAAACCGCATTTTAAGAACCGCAAAATTATAATTCAATAAAATGATTAAAAAAATAACTCGGATAAATAATATTCGATAAATTTAATATTAATCGGTAACAAGCAATGGTAAAATATATAAATCCACGTGTTAACTTGATTTTAAATAAATAGCAACAGCTGAAATATTATAAAAACAAACTTATTTAAAATAACATTATAAAAATAATAAATATTATAAAACCATAATTATTTAAAATAACATTAATAAAATAATCGATACTTATCGTTTATAATATATAAATAAATATTAACTTTTCTCTCATAAGGATAATGTTAATAAATATATCAAAATACTCATGTGTATAATATTATTTAAAATCCATAAAAAATTTACTAAAATTACAATTAACCGATATTTATCGATAGCATGATTTCGTTAAATATCCATACCTTTTCCCTTTATAAATATTTTCCCCTTAAATCGAATTAGATTTTGTCCCTTTCAAACGAAGCCTGCATAGTTTCGGTCAATCATTTAACTGCAAATCAGATCCGTTATCGATATACAGATAAACGATGAACGGCACTTGGCTGCAAGTATCAAAGAGTATATCGTTATAACTGAATGCTCAAGTGCTTGGCGCATAAACGTTAAATGGGAAGTGCGTGCCTCGAAGGAAGCGAAAGGCACATCGGGCAGCCAGGACACGGGATACGGGACACAGGACACAGGACCTTCCCGGGGACTGGCTGGCTGGCTGGCAGCCTGTGGCATGCCGCTTTTCCCCAGCCTCCGTTGATGGGTGCGGAACGTGGATGCGAGATGCGAGATGCGTCGCGACGTGTCGGAGGCTCATTAAATATGGATGTCTTGTACGGAGCAGCTGCGATGCGAGTCCCGGGCCCAAGCCATTCAATTAAGGCGCATTTTGTTGCCCCTCTAATCTCTTTGAAATATTGACCATGCGCAAAATGGTGTCAGCCAGAGGCCCAAAGAAAACTAAAACTGAAACTGAAAAGGAAAGGGGAGGACAGGAGAGGAGAGGAAGGCCCGGGGAGTGCGTTTGCTTTAAAGTGGAAAAGGAGCTGGAAGCTGGAAGCTGGCAGCTCGGTGTGGGATCTGAAAGTGCAGCGCCAAAGCAAATATGCTCAGGCATGCAAAATAATGAAGTTGGAGCGCAATTAATTTCGAGTTGGAGCTGCGCCAAAATGGGTTCAAGATCCCCCCGAAACTGGTTCACACACACACAACACAAATTACCAGGAAAACGAACGAACACACACACTTGCAACACTTTGGGGCATTAATAGGGCTTAGGGCCTAAACGGAAATTTCCATAAATTTATAAATATTTGTTTTAATAAATGTATTAAGTCATAAAATGGGGAGAGCAGCGTGAACGGGAAATGTAAATTAGGAGAACAGTAAAGTCATGATTATGTAAATTTGTAAGCATCTAATAATGGAAAATGGAGAAAGAGAGAGAGAAAGCGGGATAAAGAGAAATAGAGAGAGAGAGAAAAAGAGAGAAAAATGAGAAAAAGAGAGAAAGAGAGAGAGAGATAGTTAGAGAGACAAAGAAAGAGGTTAAGTACAAACAGAGATAGATAAGGAGGAGGATAGAGGAAGAAAAAGATAGATCAAGACAGAAACGTAGAGAGACATGCGAGAGCGAGAAAAAGAGAAAGAGAGAGAGAGAGAGTGAGAGAAATAGAGACACAGAGCTAGAGTTTGCGAGAGACAGTGAGATATAGAGAATTTGCCGGAGAAAGGTAGAAAGTCAGAGAAATGGGTAGATATATAATTATATAGTCAAACTATTATTGTTTCTTAATTCAAGTGAGTCGAATAAGTAAGCGAAGAATTGGTTATATCGTCTTAATATGATGGATCCCAGCTTAAGCATTAACTCTTGTGTTTTGTATTTATTTCAAGCTCTTCTTTAACCTCTTTAATTTCATAAAACCAACCCACAATTACAAGGTTTTAAATTTAAATTGGAACATTAAACTCCTCTAAAGTTTTTCTTTATATTTGCTTCCAAAAAAGAGGGTCCTTACTGCGCAGTTTTATTTCAGCCGAGTTGAAATCCATCTAATATATCTCTTTGTTTGCTTTACCATTGCAAAATGCAAACACCAGCAGCGTTGTGTTTAAACGGAAGTCCAAAGAACGTAATCAAATCGGGTTTATTTGATGAATAAGTATCCATAATCGAATGATATGTTTTATGAATAATTGGAAAAATAACCATTTTGCTTGCTTAAATCTGCGTTTTTTTTGTGCTGTTGTGCTTTTTAAGTTGTGAATTTAAAATTGTAAATGAAAGTTTATCCTTTGCAAATGGAAAACATGTTAAAACAATTATTTTCAAAGGCTCATAAATGCTCACTTAAATAATAAAGGGTTTATCTTCTTGTCTCTATACTTTAAAACTCTCTTAATTTCCCGATTTCCACTCGAACTAAAACAACACGTAATGTAGTAATAATGAAACTCATTTAACGTTGGCCAACAAACAAACTCGATTTGCCAAGGGAAGGCCACTGACGATGACGGCAGAGGTGGAACTTGGCCCAATGGCCGCTGGACAAACACCGATAGAAATTGCTTTGGCTCTAATTGAAAAACAAGATTATTTTCCGTGCAGAGTTTCGCCCATCCTGACTCCTGGCATGCGGATTAAACCGCTCTCTCCGCACCGTCTCCCTCTCTCTCTCTCTCTGCCACCTGTGATTTCCACCTGGGTCAGCGGTGCGTGCTGGATGTCAACCTGCTCGGACGGAGGCTAACCCGTTTAAATCTCAGTCCAAGCGGAGAGGAGGGAGGAGCACTGGCCCAGAGCGAGATCGGTGAGTGGGGAGAGTCGAGAAAGCGGGGAGAACGGGCAGAGCGGGGAGAGCCTTTTGGCCACTCAACTGACTTACTTTGTTCAATGCCAAACAAACGGCAGGCGGCAAAAGGCAGAGGAGAGGGAATTTTCTTGGCAGTAAGTTGAATGTTTTTGCCACCGGACGATGGTCCAGTGCATTGTGTGCGTGTTTGTGTGTTCGTGTGTGTGTGCGGAAAAAAGAAAAGCCAAAAAAAAAAAAAGAAGCACAGGCCAAGCGACTTCATATAGCAACTAAGAGAGTCGACTCGCTTATATACTATGGCCGGTATGTATTAGAGCCAAAATTGGGGTGGGCCACAGCATAGCGAAGAAAATAAACCACATTTGGAAAATATGCAAAAAAAAATGTAGAGATAATGCAAGATAATACCCTTTTTATAAATAAGGTTTATTATATTAATAAATATATTAATTCTTCTTACATATTTTAGACTAGATTTTGTTTTTAAAAACAATGATTTTATAAGCTTCATAGAACTAAAATCAACTTTAACCGCAAATTTTGGGGTTTATTTCAAGTATATTTTTAGACTATTGTGGGATTATTTTCGGGTGTATTTGGCTTACCTTAAATGTATTTTCCATGTATTATTTTGGTGGTATATTTTGATTACTTTGAGTGTATTTTCGTACTTAATTTAAGTGTTTTCTAGGGTGTGTTTCAAGTGTATTTTGGTAGCACTTTCAGTGTATTCTTGGTAATATATTGGGTTTACCTAGGGGTCTATTTTTTGAATGGATTTTTTGGGTTTTTTTTTTAAATGTATTTTTACTTATATTTCGGATGAATATAGGGTTTACTTTTAGTTTATTTTCGAGTGTATTATGAGTATTCTTGGGTGTGTTTTAAGTGTATTTGAGGAACACTGTATTTTCGATATATATTGGGCGTACTTTGGGTATATTTTGAGTGTATTTTCAGGTTATTTTGAATGAATTGTTGGTCTATATCAAGTTTATTTTGAGTGTATTTTGCAGAGTATTTTCAGTTTATTACAGATGTATTTCCGCAGTATTTTGAGAGTGTTTCTGGCGTATTTCTGGTGTATTCTTTATATGTTTTTGGGTGTATTAAAGGTACCACACTCTCGGTGCTCATTATAACTATTTGTCTTAGCTAAAATCTTAGCAAATATTAATTTCTTTCATTTAAATTTAGTTTCTAACAAGCAAAAAAGGAAAAATACTTTTTGATATTTTTTAATATTTTTCCAAATTTTGTGGCTTTGCTTTATTAATTTTTATTGACAATTTCTAAGGCAACAATGGCCAAAAATGGAGCCACCCTTTTTATCAGATACGTTATATACATAATATATATATATATGGAAAAGGATATATGTATACTTTTAGAGAGTGGCAAGAGTGGTGCACATAAAAACGCCGTTTTTCTATGTCAGCTGCACTTCGGTGTGTGTTACACTGGCTCGGGGGCATCCAGGGGGTCGGAGGTCGGGGCGGAGATTGAGGTGCCCTGTGACAGGGCCGAACCTCTGACAAAACACAAAAAAAAACCAAAAAAAAAAATAAAGGAAAAGGAAAAGAACAAAAACAAAAATTGGAAACCGACAAAAAAAAAATGGTGTAACGTCGGGGAACCCCCGCTGACCCATGAAGCCGACGACAAACCGAATTCGTTGTCGTTGTCGCGATAGGAAAAGCTTTTTTCAATTGTTTCCGTTTCGAGGTCATGACAAATGCATTCTCTTTATTCTTTCTGCCCCAACCGATTCTCCCCGCTCTAGTCTCCATTCTCCATTCTCCGGTTCTCTGCTCTGCTCCCCCTTCTCCGCTTCTCTTATTCTCCAGGTCGTGCTGCCCCGTCTGTTGTTTTTTTTTTATCTCCTGCGCAGATTTTCGTAGCAAACAAGCGACAGGCGGCAATGAACTATGACCCCCAGGTCCTCCTGCTGCTCCTGCTGCTCCTGCATCCTGTAAAACTCTCTACACTTGAGGTCAACCTTTTAATTCGCAATTTAAATGTTTTCGTGACAAAATCCAAAGGCTTCTAAAAACAAAAAACATGTTTCGCTTGCCATCATTTTGTAATTAATTTTTAATCATTAATTGACAATATTTACAGAACTTGTATTTTAAAACTATTTACACTTAATTCTCAATTTAAATATTTCCAAGCAAAATCTAAAATACAAAAAAAAAATTGTTTCTCTTGCGATAATTTTGTAATTCATTTAAATAATTAATTTACAATATTTACAAGACTTGTAATAATTTTCAAATATTTTTCCTTTTGTAAACCCCTAAAAACTATTTACAAACTTAAAATCTTAACCCTTTGTGTACCCTTGGTACGTCACTTGTTTCGCCTTTAATGTCGAGACCTCAATAAAAATTGCTTACCTTTTTTGAAGAGACAACACGGGGCGCAGGCAGCGGAGTAAAAAGCTAAGGGACACGCCCAGGTGAACGAAGGGGCATGAAGGTGAAGCAGGCAGGATGGCGGTCGAGGGGGTGGGGGGAAAGAGATGAGAATGAGATGACAACAATGCGTAATAAAACCAACAAGCGTGCAGCGAAAGGCAACAAACAATAACTCCCCGTAGGTTCCCATTAAAGGGACAAAAAACGAAACTACGACAAAGAAATTCCCTTTAAAATATACGCAAAAAAAAAAAAAATAAAATAATTGTTTTGACTGTTTGTTTTTAGGAGATTTGAAAGGGTATTATTTTAGGAAATTTGGAACCTACTTAAAGGATTGAGACCAGTAACAGGAAAATTACTAAACTTTAACGCTATAAATACTTCATTTACAATAAACTTGGATCGTTTTTTCTTAACTAAAAATTACAAAGAAAAAATTGATTAAAAAATTAATAAATCTGGTATATTAAATATTGATAAAGTAGTATTAAATCTATTTATTAAGCCCTTTTATCAGGGTTTTCGGGGATATTTCAAAGGGAATTTCTTTGAGAAATCTGAAACCTATTATAAAAGATGGTAAAAAAATAAGAAGCCTTTCTCTTGTTCCTTCAAACTTTACAAAAATAAATGCTTGGTATTTGGTTATTAAAAATCATAGAAATAATTATAATAACCGTTAATAAAATACAATATTAAATATTATAAAAAAGAGTATTTAATCTACTACTAAATCTACCTATTAACCTATTAGTTGCATTCAATTTAAGACTGCAACGAATCCAATACAAATAAATAAAACTCGAATAAAAATAAATCAAATACTAAATTTAATTTAATAAAAGATTTTAATCAATTTAATATTTAATTTGCCTTTTAAGCTTCCATTTGCATTTAATTTTCATTATATTTTAAATATATATTTACGAACTAGTACCATACAATAATAAACTTATTGAGCTTCTACTTCATATAAAAACACACAAAAAAAAATCTAAAACAAAATAAAGAAATGCTAGATTTATTAATATGGAAGTTATTATCAAATCTACTCTTAAAAGTACATATTAAGCTACCCTTTTCATTTATTTGAAGTCCTAATATCATGCACTCCCCATACATTTCCCCTCTTGAGATTCTCCCCTTGAGATTCCACCTAAACTCACGTGATAACTGAGTTTCCAAATAGAGCCAGAGTCTGGTCCCCTTCGAACTGCATTTATTATGTATCCATAGAAGGGAAAGGATTGGCGGAGGAGGGCATCCTGCTGCTCTCGTTCGTGGTAAACATGGCGGCGACGCCCCTTCCGCTTCTACTTTGCATCTGATAAGTATGCAACGAAAACTTAAACTCGGCCAAATGAAGCGACAAGGGCAAGTGATTTGCATTTGCGGAGCGAACTCGCTCTCTTGGCCATCGATGGGCATCGTAGCACGTCCGAAAAGTGTCTGGGAAAATCAAAGAGTTTTCACCCAAGCCCCCTCTAAGTTGCCGTCGATGGCTCGGAAAGCTCTCAGGTCATTCCAAAGGTTTTTCTTGCGCACAGAAAAAAATGAAGAAATGGCAAGTCTTTGAAGAGTTAATAATTTTTTATAAGTTTATATAACTAAGTAAAAATATATACAAATGAATAAAAAATAAATAAATTTAAAAATAATTAAATTAATTTACTCAAGAAGCCGAATTACGAACCCATTTCATAATGGAATCGGGGAAACCTTTTAAATTTTGTAAAAACAAGACTTTTAAAGGAACTTAAACTGATTTTTTGAGACTCAAGAAACATGTTTAAATATTTTATTTAAATAATAAAATGCACTTCAGAATCTTTTTTATACAAAAAAAAAATTAATTTTGTAACTTGTAAAGTATTATAAAATATTTTAATTTTTAAATTGAAAATGTAGTAATTTTCTACTTTAAGCCTTAAGACGCAAATTTATCTGTATATTTCTATTATTATTTTTTTTTTAATTCAATACAATTTATTTAAATATTTTCTTGAGAACAGAATATAGTCCATAAAATTTTTTATTAAAAAAAAATATATTTCCCTTATTTTTAAAAGTCAACAATAATTTTATAAATATTTAATTAAAAGCAGAATTGAGTCTTTAAACTGTTTAATAAAAAAACTTAAATATAGAGTCTCTAAATTTGTTCATCATAAAAAGAAAGATGCAAGAAAATAAATATATATGAAATATTTCTCAACATTTCTTCGACTTTAAACCTTAGAAGGAATATCTTAGTATTTTTTTTAACTTAATAAAACTTGAAAAATAGTAAATATGAAACAGAATAAACTCTTATAAAATGTTCAATTAAAAGGGCATAATTTTTCAACTCTAAAAATAGTACAAAAATTAAAAATAGAAACTGTTTTCCTCAGTTTCGTGTCAATTTTCGCCTAGCTGAAATGCTCGAAGAATCGCAGTTACTGCGTCGTCGTCTGTTGTTGTCGCCAAGCTGCTGACTGCTTTTCCCCCTGTCATTTTTTCTCTTTCACCACCACCCGCCCTCCCCTCTATACCCTTTTTGGAAAATCGCCCGCATTTTCCTGCATTTGCCGCACTGTTGCAAGAAACTAAAAAAAAAATATACAACAAAAAATATAAACAGCTTTGACTTTGGCTTTCTTCGAGTGGGAAAGCTCTGCTCTGCGGCCGCTACTGCGGCTGGCAGTCGTAAAAAAATGTAGTTTATATTCAAAATAAATGAGGTTGACTTTATTTACGCGCTTATGCTTTTTATGCGCTTTCCAGCAACAAAAACAGAAACACGAGAGCCGGAAAAATGGGAATGAAAATGAAATCATCGTCGCAGCAGCGCGAATCAGTGGAAATGCCTGTGGCCACAGCAGGGGAGCTAGCTTGGTGGGGGAAATCGAGGGGCAGGTGGGGGCAGAGGAACAATATAGAGGAAGGGGGAAAGGAGGAAGGAAAGGTAGCGGTAGGGTGGGCCCTGTGAAAATTCAAGGGGCTGCCTCTTCGGTTTAACCGTAAGCGAGTGTTGCAAGCAAGTGATTCGAAATCACCGCGCTGATAATTATTTTTGTGTGTGCCCAATTCAAAGAGGATGCCTCGTCCTGCACATCCTTTCTCCTGCTTTCTTCCTCTGTTGACACGCCCCCTTTTCCGCCCAAAAAGTTATGTCGCCGCCCTCTGTTGTCGTCCTCGCTGGCCGTGTTGGCCTGTTTGTGCTTTGTTTGTGTTTTTTGTTGTGTTTTTATGCTGTGTTTTTGTTTGTGTTGCTGCTGTTATTGCAACAGAATAGACTGAAACCAGGGAAACTTTCGCTCTAGTTTTTCCCTCCCCCTCTGTATTTTTCGCATTTTCCCATACGGCGTCCAGCTTTTCCCCCTTTATTTTTATGGCCTTGCCAGGGGTATTAAGTAAGGCTATCGAAAGTCAGCTGCGAGGGGAGGCCATGTTTTCAGTGGAATGATCTGAAGGATTAGGCTTTTCTTTTGGGGGGAAACTGAAACTGGGAAACTGAAATATTTAGGGGGAAAAACCCTTAAGAAGGGGTCTTCTAAATGCTTAAACAAATCATTTTTATTGTATTAAAAATATATATATAAATATTTGTTAAACAAGAACTTACCAAACTTGAACTTTGTGGTAAAGATGTTTATATTTTTTTAAATGTGAATAAATAGAAAATACCAGTAGCTGGCTTATTTTTTATAGAAATAAATTAAAATACTGAAAACATTAAAAAATTATGAATATATGATGAAAATATTAAAAAATTATGAATATCATAGAGTTATTAAAAATCCTTTTACTACAACTACTATATTCTATAAAATTTGTTCGTTTTATATACTACAAAATTATTTAATTAGCTTCTGCAAAATGTATCTATTTATTCTATATATTTATATGGGCAATTGTCAAGATTTGTATTATTATAATGTTATTTTTTATATTTAATAATAATTAGATTTTTTATTAAATTTAAAATATTATATTATATATTTATAAAAAAAATTAGGATGTACTATTAAAGTTAAATGCACTTACCTATATTTTTTAAATTTACAATTACACATTTTCCTATAAATCATTTAAAATTGGCAAATCTCTTAGTAGATGAAAATATTTTTTTACCTTACCTACTAACTTTTTTATATACTTTATACATACTTCAATCTCTATATATATATATTTTAAATCCAAACCCCAAACATATTTAGTTTTCTTCCTAAGAAAAACCAAGTTTAATTCAAATACAATTACCAGGAAGTAGTTACAAAAAAAAAAATGTTACGCTCAACATTAAGACAAACTATTTAGAGAAAAAAATTATATATTATAACCCTTCAGTTCATTTCCCTCCCCCAAAGATAAACATTTTAGGCCACTGCCACTTGTCCGCGCCTCTTTTCCCAATGGAAAATAATTTGCACTGGAAAATTGCGCCGGCTAGAGGGTACTTCAAACTTTGCTCTCTCCAACACTGCGCTTTATTTGGATTTTTCTTTTCTCTGTTTTTTTTTTTTTTGTGGAAAATTAATAGCGGGTAAAATGTGTAACGTTTTGTCATTGTCCAGAGGAACATTTTGGCAAGGGGGAAAGGACAGGGAAGGAGGAGGAGGAGGAGACTGGGATGATCACTGCATTGTTTTCGCCGCTGGCTGCCACAGTGTTGCCACCACCGATTTCCCTCGCTTTTCCCGTTTTTTTTTTTGCCGCTTTTCCGCTTCCATTTTTGGTGCCTTGCGCCGGACGCATTTGTTTGTGATTAAACCGAGCATCGGTTTTGTTTAGTTTTTGCGGTGGGCGTGGCATGCAGATAATGCTGTTTATCCAGCCGAGTCGGTTGCAGGCATCAAATGGATAGCTGCTGCAACTGTTTTTCCGCACAGTACCCTTTGCCCCACCGACTGCATCCCTGGGGGGAGCCGGAAAGTGCAGCTGTTGGCCGCCACGTCCCCCTGAGCTTTGCAGGCGAAAAAATCGGGATTAAAATATTTTCCAAATTAAATTTATTATTTTTTTATTTACATTTCTAAATAAATATTATTTATTCAAGATAAAAATATATAGAAAAACTATGAAAGTATGAAATATTATTGTCTGGAGAGGCTCATCAATAGAATTTATATAGTTTATGGAGCTGTAGTTACTTTTCTTACATTTTTAAAATATTTCTGTCAATAAATATTATTTCTTTATAATATAATTCTGACCTAAATATAATCCCCTTTTTATTTATATTATTATTTTTTCTTCCTACACACCATTTTCTCTCAGTGCATAACTGCTGATGGTCCTGCCCACTTGCTCTATCTATTCCCTTGCCCCCATATCACTCTCTTCCCCCATATCTGTGTGCAATGTCAGTGCATTTTCCTGGCTGCAGTCAGTCATTAGGCAATTAGCAGTGGAAAAGCCAAGGGAAAGGGTGACTGGTTTTTTCCAGGATAGCCAGTGAAAAAGAGAGAGAGAGAGAAAGAGAAAAAGAGAAAGAGAAAGAAAGAGAGAGGCATGCTAATGGCTGCTTGGCCAGTTGGTTTGAAGGCATTTGGGAAATGCGAATCAATCATGGATCCATCATCCTGGCCCACCTGAGGGTCGCTTGGCATATGGAATATGGAATTTGCTTGCCCCGAACCTGAGCCCCTACAACCTCGCACCCCCCCTCCCCAAACCACCGCAAGCACCAGCCTCTCTGCGAGCATCAATCAATCATGCAGTCACCTTGATCCCAAGAAGCGGATAAGAAGGATAATATTAGTAGAGAAGACTTGAAGTTATTTGTTAAGGAATTTCCAAGGCATAACTAAGATTATTTCAAAGTTAGATGCAAGAGCTATCTCTATATTGGCATTTATTTACATCAACAACTATACTTAAATGATTTACAATCCACTTTTAATTTCTCCACATCATTTCCCCCCGATTGACTTTAACAATTCAATTACACAACTCAAACACTCAACAAATCAATCAATCAATCAATCAAACGGTCACTCATTGAGTCCAGACGCGGTCTGACCGAAAAACCCAAAGCCAATTAAAATTATTTGGCCATCAATCAAAATGTCACCCAATCGCAGTTTCAAATTGCCTCAGCTTCCAGTTCGCGTTCGCGTTCGCGTTCGAGTCTCTCTCTGAGTTTGATTTCAAGTCCTAGTTCGAGTTCGAGTCCAAATTCGAGTCCGATTCAGAGTCCAAGTCCAAGTCCTCATCCCAAAACCCGTTTCCATTGATGTCATCAGCATCAATTAGTCAATACCCCCTGCTAGCCAGTCGCCAGTTACACCAATCATCAGTTGCAGGAAAGAGGCAAGGAGCTGGAAGTGTTGCACTGAAGCAAATTAAAGTAAAAATAGAGATTAGCTTCCAAAATATATATATTCTTGATAAATTTAAGCTTTTCTTAAGCTAGAAAAGCCTTAAAACTCAAGGGAAACAATTAATTCCAAATTTTTATTAAAGTTTTTTCAGTCTGCTTTTTGAATGAATTAAAAATATATTTTTCAATATTTTATTTAGCTAATTTTTTGCACTGTTTTTCCCAAACTGCCTTGACAACGTCATCTATTTCAATCAGGCATTGTCCTGACCGCTGACCTCCGACCTCTGAATTACGAACGGCGACCTCCAGAGGCTTCACTAACTTGGCCCGAGGCCCAGCAACGCGTCATCGCCATTGCATATATATATGTACACAACGCAGTCCCCAAAAACCCAATCTGGCCCATTAGCCATATAGCCCATAAGCCATAACCAGCAGCCCGTAGACCGAATCCCGTAACCCGTAACCCGTAACCCGTAACCCGTTACCCGTTGCCCGTTACCCGTAGTCCATAGTCCGTAAGCCGTAACCCAGTTTCAATTGAACGCATTTTCACATGCCATTGCACGGAGCATCGTCCTCCGGCTCCTCGTTTCTCCTGCCGCCTTCGAAGAGAGTGAGCATTTAACATGCATGTGACCCGGGGTAGGAGGAGAGGAAGGTGGCTGGTGTTTCCTGATTGGGGGTGCTGGGGGGGTCAGGGGTCAAGCCCAATTTTATGCCCATCCTCCTCCCCACCAACGACGACGACGGCTTGGCTTATTATTTTTTGTGGCCAAGGCAATAACCGAACCAAATTGAAATCAAACACAGGCACGCACATCAGAAATCATCATCAGACACTCGCACATACCAATAGGGACAGCAGGGAACAGAAAAATAGTTCAAGCTGAGAGAAATATAAATAAAGAAATAAATAGGCTAAAAAAAAATAAAATATTAAACAATAAACAACTTGCAGGCATTTCAAAATAAGGCTTTAAGAATGTTAAAGACAATTTATTTTGAAAGAAATAAGTATAAAAAAATTAATATAAAGAAAGAAGTGAAATAAATATTAAAAATAAAATCATATAAATAGAATACTACACCAAATTAGTAAAATAGCCCTTTAGAAATGTAGTTTAACTTACTTTTCCTTCAATACGAAGATTAATACGCATAAATAATTTTTCATTGCCTACTTTTTTGGGCTGTTTAGGAATACAACATGAAAACCCCTCTTTTCGAACTCTTTTGTGACCCAGCTTGATTTTCTTGATATTTTTTTCATAAATAGAACTTAGAGCCAAAATTAAAATAAATAACCAAAGAAATAATAAATTAATAAATAAAAAATCATATACATTGAAAAATGCTGAGGTCTTCATAAAAGTCTATAAATATGTTAAAAACTATTTTATTTGTAAAGAATTTAAAATAACTAGCAATAATAAATAAATAATAGAAATCAATAACTCACAAATTGTATAAAACTCTTAGAAATATAGTTGCAGCTAATTTTTCTTTAATAATATAATTAAAAAACAAACCTTAAAAACATTTTTCGTTAAAGCCTTTACTAAAAACTCTTCTGTGAGTTTAATTCTAAACCAATTTTGTTGAACTTTTTTTTTATAAATACTCTAAAACCTAAAACTCCAAGTAGACACTATTTTTCTGAACTTGATTGTTTCTGCTGCATGGACTCAGTGACGATTTGATGCCTGTCTTTACGAGGCGACTTTAATTGCTTGGGCCGTGCAATCAAACGCGACCGAAAGCGCCATCAAATCGCGCGGAAAACGCGCGCGCTCTTAAAATCACCTTAATGGCCAAATCTCCCAAAAAAAAATATATATATAGGGGGTAGGGGTCAGTAGGTGTAATGGGTGGGGGAGGGGAGTTTGGATACGCGCATTTCGCGATTCGCGAGCGTTGCATGAGTGTGTTAAGTGCGACGCCAATGCGTTAACAAATGCGTTCCACAGGCCGCTGAGTAGCGGTTTATGCACTGATTAAATTCGTGAATTTTTGAATTACGATTATTATTTGAAATTTAAATCAATTTCATTATAAAATTAATAGTTTCTTTAATATTCTACTTGCCATGCATTTAAGCAGTTTAATATGCAGTGCTTACTTTTTTTATTTTGTTTGAATTCCTTAAAAAAATGTGTTTAAATAACTGCAGCACCACCCTGCATAAATAGAGTTCTGATATTTTTATTTACCTATTTCTCCATTACATGAAAAAACTTTCTTTAACTACAATAAAACCTCAATTTTTTCTACCTTACACCTAACAAAAAATTCGAAATAAAATTCTGCCCGAATTAAATACCAAATCTGATCAAAATGTAACTACAAAAATTTCGTAATTAATTGAAAAATGTGCGCTGTGTCAATATTTTGTGTGGTGAACTTTTGGACATTTCCATGAGAGCAATATTTAACATTTATTAAAAACAAACAACAGAAATGCCACAAAGCGACAGCACATATTTCGGATTACATGTGTCCCCATATGCTAGTATTTAATATTTTATGTGGCTTTTGTTTACACATACAAAGACAGAAAGAGAGAGAACGAGAACGAGATATATTTATAAATTGCAATTTAAATGTTTTGTGAAAATCGCAAGCCACACACATACACAAACACGAAGAGTGTGACGTGTCCACTGCTTGTTATCAGCTCCCTGACACACACTACTTTCTCCCGCTCTCAGTTTCACTCTCACTCTCACTCCCACTCTCCATCTTAGACCCCCCACCCCCCACCCACTCACTTGACATGCAAATGCCGGCCACATGATCCCCTCAAAGCAGCTCCTAAAAGGGAGAGGCTGAGAGAGAGAGGACAAAACGCAATAACAAGTGACGGCGGCCAACGCATAAACGCATTAATCTGTCGCTGGCACCTCTTTCTCCCCCACTGGAGAGTGGGTGAAAAGGGGAAAGCAGAGAAAGAGAGAGCGGGAGAGAGTGAGTGTAAGCTGCACTTTGTAAAAGTGTTTTGCCCATTTACGAGCCACTGAGCAGCGCAAGCAGTGCAACGCCGGCAGAGGCGGCGCCGTCAGCGTCGGCACTTGCGCTGATTTTTATGCCATGTTGTTTGATGTCGCTCTCATACCCACCCCCCTAGCCACCCCCCCTGCGTCGCCTTGTGAGTCTGTTACATTTTTGCTAGCTGCTTTGTCAATCAGCGTTGGCAAATGGGCGTGGCAAAAAATGGGGGGCGTCACTTGTACAAGTGTTGTTTGCTGTAGTTTGTGTTGTGCCGTTACCTCTGCTTGCTTGTTGTTTTTGTTTTTATTTTTGTTGTTGTTTTTGCTGCTGTCGCCGCTGCTGTTTGTGTCGCCGCATTGCTTGCACTTAAGAAAAAAAAATACGAACTGCAGCGAAATTGTAAAAAAGAAAGAAGCATAATCCTATTTGTGCAACGAAAAGCTCTCTTTGTACCCGAGACGGTATCCTAGGTATTTGCCATAATTTCAATAATATTTACGGGAATCATGTCAGAGTGAATGTGTTGACAAAGAACAAAAAAAAATCCGGGGAGATTTGAAATCGCTTGTTATGGGCGGCTAAAAGTATGCTAGGAAATAGTAAGTGGTGACTGGGGAATTTAGGTATAAGATTGTTTATTTATTTATTGCTTTTAGAGTAAGTTATAATCATATAAAGCTTATAATTTTTTTAAATTTCGAAATATAAAAAATAAAAAAAAATTGAAGATAATTATTATTCGAACCTTTTTTTATAATACAGAACAATTTTTTTAAATCCCAATTATTTTTGAAATCTATTGTGTGGTCATTTCAATTACAAAATAAAAAGTTAAAAAATCTTTTAAAAATATAAAAGTATTCTATTAAGATAATAACCCCTGCACATTTTATCTTATAAATATTATTTTATAAATACAGAAATTCCCTTTTCCCTTTTTTGTACCCTTATTAATTTAAATGCCAGGTACAGTCACACCAAAAGGCTAAAATCGTTGTAAAATTGTGGATTTTTCTACAAAAAGAAAATTAAGAGTAAGATAATCAAACTTCTAGCTCAATATATTTTATAATATATTTAAGAACTATTATAAAGTAATCACAATAATAATATTTTTCTTTTTTACCTTTCTGTGATATAATGTACTTAGTGTACAATTACACCAAAAGGTTAAAATCCCTTTTTAAAATTGTACAAATTACAAAATTAATTTTGAAATAAGTCAATAAGCGTGCCGTCTTAATATGATTTATATTACATTTAAGAACCTAATAATTTGAAATCACACAAATTTCCCCTTTTCCTTAATTTAAACCAACACCTATTTTTTTTTCCAACACATCTTTATTTATAATCTCATCCAGCCCAAATAGAGTCCTTACCCTTGGGGGCATAGTTAAAAATTAAGTTGCGGCTTTACATACATTCTCGTTTTGTTGCCAAACTCATAAAAAATACGGTTCTAGTAAAAACTACAAAGTAACCATGGGAAAAATTACGCTTTTTCGAGTGTGTTGTTGGTGGTGCTGTCGCTGTCGCTGTCGCTGTTGCTGCTGCTGTTGCTGCTGCTGTCGCTGCTGCGTCTGCTGTCGCTGCAACTTTGCCAGAAATGCACACGCAGCAGTCGCCGTGTCCTGCCCCCCGGTGTTACCCCTTCAGTCAGCCCAGAAGCTCAACTCCCCCCCTTCCCCGCCTTGTCGCCATCCTTTCTACATTCGCATTTTCCAGGGAAAGGCCGCCCCCGCAAGATATATGTTGACAGCTTGTGAAAATATGAGCAGCATTTTGCTGCTGCCAGCCAAATGTGTTGAAAAATTGAAAAATATTTCGCCATCGATGCGCTAAAATATGGTTCCCCTCACCGGCCAAGCCCCTCGAGGGGAAAGGGGAAGCGGGGAGGGGGTAGTGAAAGCAAATCGCTGGCAAAATGCAAAAGGGAAAGCGAGACGTGGCAGGGGAAAGCGGCGAAAAGCGGCCAGAGGAAAAGCGTTTTCTATGCCGAAAAGTTTTTGGCTTCCTGCCAAAAGATGGAGCGAAGGGGAGAGGGAAGAGAGGGGTAGGTGTGTGCCAAGGAAATGGGCAGCATGTCCTGCCCTTGCACTATGCACTGAAAGAAACTTCTTTGTTAATCATTATTAATTTTTATGGATTTTAAAGTTGAAAAAAAAAAGGAAAATGTATTTCAGTTTCTAATAATTTTTAGGCCATAAAAAATATATAAAAATATAACTTAACTTAAAATGTATTTCTTACAAGACTTTTCTTCAAGTGCAGCCCACCCAGCCTCCTCCTCCGCCCTGCCCTCCACCCGCCCTCTTCCTGTTTATGTCTTCTTGCGGCGTTTACTTTTGTCAGAAGCTTTTGTTATTTTTACAGTGCGAAGGCGGCGGGAAAGCGGAAAAACTGGGGAAAGCGGAATAACGAGGGGAGGGAAGGGGGCAAAGAGGTTGTTCTGCCCAACGCGGCTTTTACTTTGATTAACTGACGAGCGGCAGGCAATTGGCACAATTGAGAGGGGCAGGCCCCCCCGGAAAATGCGGGAAAAGGCGGTCTCGTCCAGTCATTGTTGTTGATTTAGGATAACGCAGGCCAACGCAAAAGGTTAACAAAAATTTATCTTTTCGGGTGTGGGTTAAGCAAACCAAAAAAAAAAGATGAGCAGCTGAAAATTTGAATCTGGAGGGGGAAAGGCGGGTGTCCTGGCAAAAGATCTGCTTGAAATTGTTCTCAATTTCGCCATTCATTGAGTCCTCGAACCAAGAAGGAGGAGTAGCTTCAGGCAGAGGGCAAGGACATCCCGCAAATTTTGCCTTGAAAATTATCCAAGTACTTGCACTGCGAAAAAAATTAAAAAATATATAATTCCAATATTACGCATACGCCATGTTAGCCCAACCAAAAAAAAAGTTTGTTTTATGGCTTCCTTAATAAAACGTTCGCCACATTTTTACGGGAAATGCACATTTTCCAGCATAACTCATACGCCATGTAGGCCAATGCTTTGGCAGTTATTAATGTCTGGATAATTATTACAATAACAATTACAACAAGAACAAAGAAAAAACAATAAAAACAATTAAGTACTAATTTTATTACCTCGCATTTAATAATATTTTAATGGCATTTAATGCCAAATGCGGGCCAAATATGTAAATTCCTTTTAATCAAATCACTTGATTATTGATTTTTAAAGACCAAAATCCTTTGAATTCAAGGAAATATATGTACAAAATAAATATAATATGTATGGAATAATTAAAAATTGTGCAGCTTAATACAATATTATCTCTCTCGTTTTAGGCCTTTTCCCTCTGTAAAACAAAAAAACTGATTTGGGAAACCGGAAGAAAGGAACTGGCTGGGGTGGCGTTTGGGCGCGTAAAAAGGCTCAAAAGGCAGCAACTTGTTAACTTTGCTTTTTATTTTGACAACCCCTCCGTACCGCCCAATCCCCTTTCCCCCAACCGTACCAATTTTCCAGCATCTGAACCTGGTTAGCAGCTGTTGCGGCTCCATAAGCAAATGTTTCGCACTCCCATTCCCCGACCCCGTGAGGCGTCCTGCTTCTGGTTGCCACATTTCCTTTATTTATGGCCGGGGCCAAAGAGGCGGCATTTTCATGAAAATGGCGGTGAGGAAGCGGCGAAATTGGCGACGCCACCACGTGATTAAAGCGAATGGGGGGGAGAGGGAAATGGGTATAAGTAGGTGAGATGGTGACTAGGAGGCTATCTCCTCCCGCAATTCGCCATAAAGGACCTCCTTGATTCCGCTGTTTATCGCACCACCCAAGCCCACTTTGTTCCCATTTCAATTGAATTGAATCGAATTTAATGCATTTAATGCCAGTACATAGACAACAAATATGCATCGGTGAGGATGAGGTAGTGTGTGTGTGTGAGGAAGTGTGTGTGTTGAGGGAGTGTGTGTATTGAGGGAGTGTGTGTATTTTCTTTCACAGGATAATGTTATTTTTGGATCCGCACAGTGGATTAATTTTATGAAAGGCAGTCAAGGTACTAAGCACAAGGATTAAAAACATTAATTAGACCGACTTTTAAAGCTTTTAAAGCAAATTTTCTGTTATATATATATGCACATATATATTTATGATAAATTATTGTCAAATTGACAGGTTATTAAATATTATTTTCAAAGGAAATCAATGCTCATAACTCTAGGAAAAAAAGCATTAATTTAACATTTCTGTGTTGTTTTTATAAGATTAATTTGCTTTACAAATTAAAAAAATGTAATAGATTTAAAAAAATGTTTCAATATATTTTTTTTAATTAAGAAAGTTTTTGTCTAATATTTCTCAATATTTATTTATTAGTTTTAGGGTTAATGACATTATTGGCAATCAATTAATAGGTTTTTGGCCTTTTTATACCACAAAGGAAACTTAAAGCTGCAATTTTTTTACGATTTTTAACGCAACAATTTGTGTTAAAAAAAATTAAGTTTTAAATAATTAATAACTTAGCCAAAAAAAATGGTTTATTTGTATGAGTTTGATAAATCGGCATAATCATTTTAAAAATGTATATACCTAAGTTTTTTTTCTAATTTTTTGACAATTTAATAACAGCTTTAAGAGCTGCTTTTCAAATTTAAAAAAATGTCTCAACTATTTATTTTTTTAGAATTTTTAAATTTGTAACAAAAAGAAAACTTAAATATCAATTTGGAAAGATTTTCTATGATGGCTTAAATGGGGATTCATAAAGCTTAGGAATAATTAGGAATAAGAAATTATTTTTTAATATCAACTTTCGACAATTTTTCAAAAACTGCTTAAAGAAAAATTAAATTTTTACCCATCTTTTATTAATATTCAATTTATTAAATTTTATTTATGTTGTATTTACATTTTCAGCTCTCATATACGGTCATGAACACCTGAAATATGCGATATATAATAGATAATTATTGATCAAATTTGTGTAGTGAAATTCTAAGATTAAAAATTCACTTTTTGGCAAAATGAAACAACTTTAATGAATATAATGGTGAGTGATTTTAACAAGTATCTTTTTATTCTATATTATAAAAAAATTCACACAAACCCACTAAATACCAATTTATATGCACCCAAGCAACATAATTATCTATATATGTATATATCCCCAAAATACGGATATAAACACCAAATAATTTATCAAAAACCCCGGCAAACTTACAACAATGAATACTATAGAAAATTGAAACTGTTCAACTATTTTTAGCAGAATCTATTGTCTTTGATTGTTTACTCAAATTTTGACAACATTTTCAATACGCTTATTAAACTTTCCGCCAACATAAACATTGTGGCAACAGTTTTTTTCCAATAAAAGTTTCCATGCCAGAGACCGAAAACAATCCCTTTTTTTTTTTTTTGTCCTGCATGCCATCAATAATCGAAGGTGGTGCTGGTTGTTGAATCCTTTTGTGCCACTGTGCACAATGCAACACCGTGGCACCGTGGAATAATAATGGTAATAGCAACAGCAACAACAACAAGCACGATAACAGCACCGATAACACCAAGGACAACGATAACAACAACAAATAAACAGAAGAGAGAGAGAGAGAGAGAGAGAGAGAGGGAGAAGAGCAAACATCAATAATCTATTTTATATTAAAGTTTATTATTTTTCACACACACATACACACACTGAGCGAGACACGGGCATTTTCCCCCTGAATTTGTTTACACTTTGTGTTTGTTTGCTCTTAACGCGGGGAGAGGGGGAGTCAGGGGGGATTGGGAGCCATTTTGGGGGGCGTGGAAAAGCGGAAAAGCGGGTCTAAAGCGCAAAACAAAGAGAAATGGAAATTCATTTGAATTTGGCCACCAGAAAAGTGGGCAGAGCAGAGGGGAGCTCGGAGCTCGCAGCTCGGAGCACCTGCTCCACTCGTCAGCACCTCATCCAAGGATCCAAGGACACCTCCGTGCGCGCCATGAGTTTCGTTTATAAATATTTAAGTGCTGCAAGCAAAACTTCGGTCCCCAAAAAGTGGCCAAGCTGGGGGCGGGAGGGGGACCGAAAACAGCTTAGGCTAAGTAAAGCGCCCGTTTTTCGAGCCGGGGCCAACAAGCCAGGCCATGCCACGCCCCTCAAATAGGGATTTCCTCTGCCCAAGTGTGCACTAAGAGAAAATATGTTGCATAAATTTTCAACTGTAAGATTCGATGTCAGGCAGTGATTCCTTTTGAAAATGTGAGCCTTATAAGATTATTTTTGAGGTCTTTTATTTTTTCATAATTTTAATAATTATTTAAATGTATTTTTTTTTTATATTATATACTATATATTTATGCACTATTATGAGCTTTATAATATTCTTTTTTAGGTCTTTCATTATTTATTTTTGAATATTTATTTAAATACATTTTTTGTATATTTTAATGCATTATTATGAGCTTTATTATTATTTTTAACTTCTTTCATTATTTGTTATTTTATTTTATTATTTTTATTTATTTTATTTATATATAGAACATTATATTTTTATGGATTTTAATTGTATATTAAAATATTATTATTTTACTGTACTGTACTTAAAAATTTTACTTAAAAATTAATAAAACGTTTTATTCTTACTACATGTCCAATTTGAATTCAATAATTAGAATTTTTCATTTAAAATTAAATAAAAATAAAAAATATTAAATATAAATTTTAAAACCCAAAAACTTTGAAACTTTTCAAAGGGGAAATTGTTTAAAATTAATTTTTTTTTGTAAGAAATATTAGTCACACTTTCTTGCTACATTTTTGTATTCTTGATATTAAATAACTATATTTTATTTTGAAATATTTTTTTATAATGAATGTTATGCTAGCACAAACACTTTTTCTTTGTATTAATTTTGATATATATTTTTTTTAATTTAATATTTTTTATGTATATATTTAAAATAAATTTTTGCATAAAAACAAATTATTGAATTATAGCAATAGAATTACTGTATTTTTTAAGGCTAAATATAGTCTTGTTTAGAATTAAAAAAATATATATTAGATATTTAATTATTATATACTTAAAATATTACAAAACTATTCTCATTGATATTTTTGTATTATTAATTATACTTAAAAATTGTAAACATATTTTATTAAGGATATTTTTATTATTTAAAGACTTTTTTGAACATATTAAGTAACTTTTTTCTTTGCATCTCTTGTTAATGTAAATGCCTGCTCTAAATAAATGTATCAATATTATTTCTAGCCTAGTTTTTCGCTCAGTGCCTGGCACTTTGGGCATGTGTTAATGAAAAGTTTCATGGGAGCTGCTCAGGCTCAGAGTCAGGTCTCAGTTTACAATTTGGGCGGGGAGGCGGGCAACGAGCATAAGTCATGTGCTGCCCCTTGTCTGGAGTCCAGATGGGAGTGGGAATGGCTCTAGAAATGGCCCTAGAAATGGCTCTGACTGGGGTCTGTCTCGGTTTCGAGTAGGGCTCCGCGTCTGGGTCTAGGAGCTGGATACTGGGAGGCCAGGAAAAGGCAGGGGAAGCTGGTAGAGCTGGTAGAGCTGGGGTCCTGGGACCTGGGACCTGGTCTGGGGACTCATTATCAATGGCATTTATGACTTTGCTGCCATGGCAACTTGGCTCTTTATATTGCTCATCATGCGGATCTGTTACTCTGTTTGGTTCTTTGTACAACAGACCAGAGGTCCTTCTGCTCCCTCCAGTGCCCCTTTTCCCAGTGCCGCCTCATCATTCATCTTTCATATGGCCATCGGGCTCATCAGTAGAAAGCAAATTGAATTTGAGGACAAATGCCAAGTCACATGCTTCTTCTCATTTGTTTCCTTTTTTTTGGGGCCAAGATGGGCATGTCCTGTCGGTCCAGAGCTTGCAATTGTAACACACATATTTCCGGCCGGCAGGACATGTTATTTAGAACTCAATTAAAAGCCACTCCTGCTCTGGCATAATTTTTCCCCCACACACACAACGAGTTCGACATAAACCGGAAGTCAAGCTCAGCAAACAAAAGGACCTCATCATCATGCTCACTTGACAGCATAAAATACAAAACAATAAATCACAGACAAGTGGCCGGAAAATAAACAAGTAAAATAATATTATTGTTTAGAGGGAATTTGTGAAATTTTCTAAAATATATACATATTTGTTTATAATAATTCCAAGAGCGGGGCTGTGCCAGGTATCCTGTCTTCGACTTGAAAGTTCTCTCTTTTGATTTTTCGCCACACTAATTGCAACAGTTTTCTACCAAATATGGCAAATATTTTCCTAATTTTTCCCCCTCGGTCTGCTTTGGCTTTGGCTTTTAGCTGGCTGGCTGCTAGCCTTCTCTCGTGTCATGTGCACAAATTGCTGCTTATTAATGTCAGAAATTTCTAATTGCAATTTCTGCATACAAATTGCTCAAAACTGACTAACTTGCCACCGCCGTTGCCAACAGACCAGACCAGAGCCGAGCAATTTTAGCCACAGCAGCAGCAGCCATGAAATATTTGGACTAATTTCCACAATAAATTTTGATTATTTGTGCGGGTTAGCTGGGGGGGAAAATCGGGTAAATTCAGGGCATAGTATAAGGTCAGGGATAACAAGGATATTTATATATATACATATATATTCTATATATAAACTCAAGACAGACTTAAAGCCTTAGTCCCATAAACAGCAACCGAAACAGAGAGACTCGCACAGAAATCGGAACAAACAAATTTCCTTTTTGCCATAATCAAGCTGAGCGAAAAAGAAAATTTGCATATTTACACACAAGCGGAGGGGGTGGGGGATAAAGGAGCCTGCAAATGGCAGGATGTGTATTCCAGTCAGGACAATCCATCCAATATTTGTAGTACGCTCTTTCATCCTCTCCCCAGTTTCTGATTTATTACAGTTTACCCATTGAGAGACAATTAAATTGGGCGCTCTCTCTTTCCGCTTAAAGTAGATTCCAGCGAGGGTCCTTGAACGAACCGAACTCCTGCTCCTGCTCCTCCTTCCTACATTTTAAAAATATATGTCGAAAAATATAAAGCCCGTGACAAGAGCAAAAACAAGAGGGGGGAAAGGAGAGTGAGATGCCTGGTGAACAAAACAAAAACTTTTCGTACACAAACACGTAACCAGAACCCAATTTTGTGGCCAATGAAAGGACTATATATATATATACATATATATATATATATATATGATAGATATATATATATGAGTGAGTTGAAGCTGGTGGTCAGGGATCATTGAGAGATACAGACCGAGATACACTCCACACAACACACACATGAGGCACGGTACGTTGTCCTGCAACAGAAATTGACAATTTTGCATAATAATGATAAATTTAACATGAGCATCGAGCTGAATATAGTTTTTCCAAACGATCAGGGTTTGGGGGTTTCTCTTTGTCTTTTGCTGGTGGCTGGTTGCTGTGTGTTATTTTTTCCAGACTTGAAAGGACCCTTGGCACGTGTGGCTGGTAATCTTATCGGGGAACATAGCTCGCCCTCTACCCGAATCTCCCTTAACTAGCAATTGGATATTATGTGAGATTTGCGACACCAAAATGGCAGAGAGATAAACTGCAAAATGAAATGCCAAACGACGAAAGGATGGACAACAAAAAATGGGGCAGGAGCAGCAGGACTAGGAACAGGAGCAGCAACAGCAGCAGCAGGACCACCTACCAACCAACGCATTCGAATGCAGGACACGCTCCGCCGCTGGCTCCGCAGGATCCTGAATACTGAACACACACAGTATCCTGCACACACACACACCCAAGCAGCGCGAGTCCTGCCACCAAAGGGTTAATGGTAGAGGCAGCAACAAATAAAAGCAAAAAATAAAAGCAAAAAAAAATAACAAGAAAAATGTGGCAAGGTTGATTTGCTGCTCTGGATGGAGTGTTTATCGATGGTTTAATTATAAGTGCAACCTGAGCCGACATAAATTAGCCCACAAGGTGCCAATGGGTGTGTGTGTGTGGCAAAGAAAACTGATTAAAGGCTCATAAAGATACGTTCGGAAAAGTTTATTACCTTTTTTTGCAGCAGTCAAGTTAAGTGCCCTTCGGGTGTAAATGTTTATTCAAGAGCTGGTCAAAGGCATAAACAAACATGAAAGTTAGTTATCAGGCCTTCATTATCCTTGCATTATCCTTTATCCTTTATCCTGATTTAGACTTATTCGGCTGCAGCTTTATTAGGTTTTTTTATTTTTATCTTTTTAATTATGTAAATTATTTATTTATCCTGTGAAGTTTGCTATTTAATCGATTAGTTGTTTTTTTTTTCCTCGATGTCAATCGTTTTTAAGCCGTTTTGCATTCACATTTGTTGTGTTTAATTAGTTAGAAAGCACTGCGCATTGTATTTTTTTTTTTTTTCAATTACTTAAATGCTTAATTTATTGATTTGTTTTTGAAAATAGTGCGCTAGTTATTTATGGTTTTAATTTAAGACTGAGTAAGGTTCTGGTTTTAAATTAAATCATTTGTTCTTGTTTATTTTCTTGGATTATATTATTTAGAGAAGGAAACTAAGCGATTTATTTCCTTTTTGGATTAAAGTTATCCATTAAATTGGTTTTTACAATCACTTGATTTTATCGATCACTTTATTTTATTAATAAACTTATTTCCAGATTCCATTGATTCATTTTTAAGAAATTTATTTATCCCTTCTTTGAAAATCGAACTAACTTGTGCTTTATTTTATGAGTATTAACAATTGTTGGTTTTTTTTAATTTTATGTTAATAATTTATTAAAAAAACTAGCGATTTCCTTCACTCTATTTTTTTTCTATATTTTTTTCGAATTATTTTATCGATTATAAGTAATTTAAGTGGGCGTTTATTAAGCTTAATCATAAATTGATATTAATATAATTTATTAATTCTGTCTGTAGTTCGTTTCTATTGATCATTGCTTTTTTGTTTCGTACTTTACCTTTTTGGCTTATCGATAGTTTTTACTCAAATTTGTTTGAAAATTCTTTAGCGATTAGAATTAATATAAATTGTTTTTTATTTAGAATAATTTCATAAATTAACTTACACAGAATTTTACTAATTATGCTTTATTTCAAGTTTATCGATAATCGTTGGGTTTTCATATATTTAGTGATTTATTGATAATTATCAATTTTCTTATTTATTTTTTAAAGCTTCGTTATTTTAATTGACTTTTTATCTCCAATCATAATTTCATTAAGTCCTTTTTAATGGAACTTTGGTCTGATTTTGTCTGCTTATCGATTATAATATAATTCATTTATTGATTTATTAATTATAGATTTTGTCTTATTAATTATTATTAATGATTCTTGATTTATTATAAATTATTTATTATTATTATTATTTATTATTTATCATGAACTTATTTCTTTAAGTAAACTTACGCAAATTAAACCAGTTTCTACTTCCTAAAGTTCTCTTAAACACACGTTCCATCCCGCTGACTGCGCATTATTTATCGTTAATCGCTTGTCTTATTTATGTATCGATAACCCAATTTATGGCTCAGCTCTTCCACTGTGCCCGAATTCGGACTCGACACTTGTGGCATGAGCTGGGGCTTTGGGATATTCAAAGGGGGGCGGGATATGGGGATAAGGTGGGTTGAGGTGAGGAGAGGTGGGGAGTGGGAAAAAATGTTTTTGGTTTTGTGCGCTTGGCAATTGCAGTTTACCTTCTGATACATATTTTGTGCATTGGCTTTAGTTCCATCTGTACGTACGCTCTGTGTTTGCCATTTTTTGTGGAGTCTTGTTTTTTCCCCCGCTTTTCGCCCGCTTTAACCCCCGCTTTTTACCCCGCTTTACCCCCCTTTTTCCCCCCGCTTTTCCCTTGTTTTTCCCCCCGTTTTCCCCCTGTCTCTGGACGTTCCCTGTTGCTCTTTATTGCTGCTTACATATATTTAACAATTTTGTATGCTGCATGTCTGCATGTGAGCGTGCGTTGTTTGTATTTCGCTTGTATCCTTGTTGTATCCTTTTTTCCTTTTGCCTTGCTCCTGAGCTCCTCCTGCACCCCTCTTCCCCTCCTCCCATCTTTCCCTTTAAGGCCCTATTTGCTCTGCGTTTTTTTTCGGGCATTTCAGCCTTTTGCCTCCTTTGCCGCCTTTTGTTGCCCGTTCCCCATATCCTGCGTCCTGTTGTCTGCTCTCTGTTTTCTCTGTTTGCTGTCAGTAGGTAAAAATTCCAATAAATAATTGAAATGGCTGTTTTCTATATACTTACCTCTCTCCGCCCCCTCTTGCCCCATGCATGTCCGCCTGATGTTTTTATGATCTTTTGTGACGCATCGTCGAAGTGGCAAAGGCAAAAGGGGATTTTTATTACGATTGGCCTCGTCCTTACCCCCCATCGCACCCACACACACACACACACACAAATCCCCGCTCAAAAATGCACACGGAAAATTATGCAGAAATTACAATAAACCGTATTATTTCCAGCTTATTTTTTTTTTCTTGCTCTCTCTCCCCTTTCAATATATTTATTTGGTTTGGTTTTTTTGCGGCTTTATTAATAAATTGTTAAATTTCCACTAAACCGCCGACTTAACGGCCGCCCTCTTCCGCTTAATCCCCAACAATGCAAAGGACCCCCATGCCGGCCAGGACTTTTACCGCACAGAGAGCACAACAATATTTTTGTTTGCCGCCACCTGAATTCTTATTGAAAAATACCCTTTCTCTGGCGGGGTAAGGTTGGATAGCTGCTGTTTAGGTGTGTATTGTTTGAGTAGAGTGGAAAGTGCAGTAGAAAGTAATTGGAAAAAGTTATTATTTAATTGCTTTATAGTTGGAAAATATATTTGAAGCTGAAAGAGTCTTAAAGAGAAAGGCAATTATATTTATTTTGCCTTTTAAAAGGTGAAAGTGGCTTAGAAAATATAAAAAAAATAATAATAATAAAAATAACTTGCCTTAATAACATAAAAATATATTATTGAATAAAGAGAAAATTTTATTTATACATTTAGTTTAAGTAAAGTTCATACTTAAGTATAAAATATTAAGAAAACATTATGTTTTTAAGGTAAATATTTGATTTATTTAGTAGGATATATATAATTTTTATATTTTAATAAATTTTTAAGCCATTGAGCCAGTTGTTTTTAGTTTCTTTTAATTATTTTCTAAACCGCTTTTACATTTATGAGGTAGAAAAAAAAACAACAAACCTTTCTTTTAAGATTAAAACTAAATTAAATTAAAAACACGAATCAATCTTTAAAGACTTCATTAAATTATTTATTATATTTATTTGTTACTTCTTGTAAAATATTTTCTAGTGAAGTTTCATCTTTTAGAACTTAAATTAAATACAAAGAAACATTGTCTTTAGATAATTTTAACATAAAAAAATATTTTGAACCCCTGTTACTAAGAACTAAATTCTTTAAAAAATGTAGGGTACACATATATCGACTTGAGGAAACTTTCTTGCCCCCTTTTTTGCTCAACAAAGTCAATTCGCAGACTGAGTTGGAGACACACAATGGTTTATGGACAAAAAGGAGCGGGACACCAGGCGCGGGCTGCTGCTGCTGCTGCTGCGTGATTTATCTGCTGGTAAAGAAAGCACAGGCACCAGCCCAACTGCGGCCAAAACTGAACTGAAGAAGCGACAATATTTTTTATAGTCATGACCCCAAAAAGCCAGTAAAAAAAATCATAAAAAATTATACAAAAAAATATCAAAATGAAGAGCTATAAAATCGGGGCTAGTTTACTGGGCAAGTTGCGCGTTGCAAGTTGCGCGCTGCAAGTTGCAAGTTGCCAGTTGCATTTACCCCAACAAGAGAGAGAGAGTGCGTTTTTTAGTGCATAAGTTTTGCGGCAATGATAAGTCGCAATGAGGCGAACGCATCCTTTTTGGTAAAAAGGAGCCAAGGAGCTAGGAGCTGGGAGAAAGGACAACGCCAACTCGCTGATTTATGATGGCGTGGCGAAAGTTTCGCCCCGAGTCCTGCAGTTTAGCGCCTGGCAAGTGATAAACTGCAATGACTTTAAAGTTGCGAAGCCGCTGGCTGCGATTCGCAATTCGCTTATTAGATTGTATTTGATGATCCTCATCCTGCTGCTCCAGCTCCTGCTCCTGCTCCTGTTCCCCCTTCACTTCCATCACAACTTGCTGCTTGCAATTACAGGAGGCGGTGGGTGGTGGTGGTTACTCCCCCATTTTCAAAGGTCACCCCGGGGAAAAGTCAAAGAGACTTGGCCAAGTAATAGGAGGAGGTTCTGGCTGGTAGAAAAAGTATTAACTAAATGTGTTTCGCCAGCCAAGAGCCATGAAATGGTAATGCTGCTGAGTACCACCAGCTTTTACAGCGAAACAATAGTTTCTTTACGAGATTGCAGAGTACTACAAATGCAATTCCGGAAAATTGTACTCTTACTTGGAAAGTAACTATGTTAAAAAGTGGAAATTAGTATATAGTAAAGATAAAGTTTAATCAGGGAATACAATTTGTTGTAGGTTATTTTTAAGGCAATTTTTTAATTTTTTTTTGGTTAGTTAGAAGGAGAGTATTTTAATATTTTAAGTGTAAATGAAATAAAATATATGTCAGTATTCCAAAACAATTGTTTTCAGTTAGAGCTTGGAGTATTTGATACTTGTATATATTTAAACAACATTTAATTATTATTTTTAAACGGTCAAAAACCTTTAAAGCAACAAATTTATATCCATAAACAACAATTGAAGACAATATTAAGTAATCTCAAAACCATTGTTGATTTTTGGACTGAACTTGAACTTAATTTAATCACTAAGAATTCAGGTTATTTTATATATATTTTTAAGCCACAAGAAAATGTAGTCTATATTAAAGAACAAAGTCATATTAGAAGCTTACTAACTACCTTAAAGTTAAACAACAATTAAAATTAAAATGGTTTAAAATTGGCAAAAGAATTTCCTATTATAAATTCTCAAACAGAGAATAATCTCAATACTATGGAAATTCCCTTTTCAATTTGAAACCTTCTACGTTTATTTAGAATTCAGATTATTATATGTATTATTAAGTTAAAGATTAGAAATATGTTTTTATCAAAGAACAAGGCAAGGCACTAACCACCTCTAAATAAAATAAACATTAAAAAACAATATCAATCGTAAAATAGCTCCAGTAAAAGGGCAATACTTTTCCAATTTGGAAACGCCTTCATTAAATTCTAATTAAAAATATTTTATATACTTTAAACCACAATTAAATAAAAACCTTTTATCTCAGAAACAAACCCCAAATGGAATAACAACTTTTCGCCAACTTCCAAACCTTTTCCCTTAATTAAACTCAAGGCTCTACACATACATATATCCCACAAACTAAACAACAATTAAAGACAGTATCAATCAGTGGAATAATCGCAGTTCTATGGTAATTTTCCGCTAATTTGTTGGGCCAACTCCATGATGGCGCTTAGGGTTTTTCCTGCGAGACGCTCTACAAATCGCCTCCGAATGGTGACCCAAATGGTAAATAATTTACAACCCCATTAGGGCGGAGGAGAGCATGTCCATCCAGGGTACTGATTCCCCCCTTTCCTCCTTCCCCACGACCACAGCCACGGGGAAAATAAACAGTCAAAGTGCTCGGGCTGCGGCACTTTGCAGCTGGTAAGATCGTCTCAAGGACCAAAAGGAGCAGGCCGGCGAGTGGGAGAGCTGGCAGGTTCCTCCTCGCCCCCAAAGGTGACCTCAAAACGGTGACCCCGAGCCACTGCCAACTTTGCTAACTAGGAAATCTCATTAATTTAGTCATCTTACTGCTTTTGTAGTGCAAATGAGGCGGCACGGCACAAAGTTCACGTTCCTGCGGTGCCATCGAAAGCCTTGGGGGACCTCTTCCACTCCGCTCCTGTCACTCCATTTCGCCATTCGCCAGCCTCCCTGCATCAACTATTTGTAGTGAGATGCACGTGGCGAAAAAACGCAACAAATTCAACATAATTGAGCCAAAGGTTCGCTGATTTAATTATGGTTAATTCACATACACAGGGGTTGGGTGCAGGAGGAAATAAAAACAATGCACAATTTGTGCGTGACCAGAGGAATTGCTAGTAAACAGTGTTGCGGGCTTTTGGCCAACAATAATTAATTAATGCAGCTAATTGTTCTTTAATTTTACATTTAATTACAGAATTTATTTACAAATTTTTAAAGAATTATATGGATTTTAAATTATTTTGATAGTTTAAGAAATAAGAAAGAGCGGACTTGAGCTTAACTAGACTTTCTATTATAATTAAATACATTTAGGCCTTGTTTAAATACCCTTTTTTTGTTATATTTATATATATCATAATATAAATATATATATATATTTAATTTAAATAAATATCATAAGTAAATAAAAACCTTTCCTTCGTAATCTGAATATAATTATAAAATTAGCTTGAGGATTCTTCAATCTAATTTGTAAAATGCCATTGTTTGGTAACTCTCTTCCTAGTTTTCTTTTTCTCCTAAACCATGCCAGAAATAACCTTAATTAAACCCAATTAATGTGTAGGTGCCTAATTTTCTCCCTGTGTAGTATGCCCGTTCCCGTGGGCACTTTCAGCGACAGGCCGGCGACAGATGGACCGCGTTTGGGGTGGGAGCTCGAGTGGCTGGGACTGCGTCTACGCCCTGGGCTCACGGCTTGGAATACTCCTGCCTTGAAGCATATATAGAAACCAACTCCCAATGCTTCTATGCAGAGAGAAAAAATAATATTTTTGCTTAGCTTTTACATTACCATTTGCTTTATGGAAAAATAAAACACCATATTTTTTATTATTTACAAGAAAATATATATTTTTCTTAGATTATTACATTTTCCCCATGAATTTGATATTAATTACTAAAGTGAACTTGTTCATTCTCTTATTAATATCAACTTCTTTACTCTCTTAATGAGATGAACTACTAACTCTTTTATTAAAATGAACTTCCTTCCTCTCTCACTGGCATAAACTGCTTAACTATTTCATTACAAAAAACTTCTTTTCTCTCTCACTAAAATTATCTTGTTTATTTGCTCATTAAAATGAACTAATTCCTTATTCTTTACTCTCTTCTTAAAATGAACTTCTTACTCGCTCTTTGAAATGAACTCTACACTCTCTCACTCTCTCTAAACTGCTTCACTCTCTCTTTAAAATAAACTTTCTCACCCTCCCAATAAAATCCACTCGTTTATACTCCTATTAAAATGATCTTATTCCCTCTCTTACATAAAAAAATATGTTCACTCACGCTTTAAAGTGAACATTTTAACTCTCTCAACTCTCTCTCTCTCCTTCAAGCTGCTTACTCTCTATCTTAAGTGAATATGTTCATTCTCCCACCGTAGTGAACCACTCTTTTTTTTTGCTAACTCTCTCATAATCATGCCATAACTTTGCTTAATGGCTAAGAATAATCCAAGCAAAGCCCAGACTAGTTTTAATTATATTTTTTTTCTCTCTGCACAATACCTTCAGACTCCTTGGGTTCAATGCCCGCCCACTTGGCAACGCGGTGTGGTGCGGAGTGGAGTCCGGGATACGTGACAGGTGGCACCTGGAGCAGGCGCTGAATCTGGAGCTGGAGACCGAGCTGGGCACGCCGTTCCACTTGAGTGCGCTTTGCCGTGGCCCGTTTATGGGCCGCTGTCAAATTAATTGGCTTTTCCGGCTTGGACTTGGGTCTAGCTCCAGCTGCAGCTCCTGCTCCTGCTCCTGGGGCTCTACTCCTGTTGCCGGACCTCATCGGGGACTCGTTGCTTGGCTGACAACTCATTTCCTCGCGTCTCGAAGACGGCCTTCCATTTTCCCGGATGCCGGCAAACTTGCTCATTCAGTCAAGCGTCCTGTGTCCTGTGTCGTGTGTCCTGTGTCCAGACTGAGGTTTGGCTGAGCATTTGGGCTGGGAGGCATAGCCATGACGACACACGCGCTGCGCACTTGCCTGACGATCAAAGCAGGACCCTCGCAGGACCCCAGCTGAACTCACAATCTCAGTCGCTCAGTGGCTGTGCCTGTCCAGCGCCAAGGGCCATCCATCCAACCATCTAACCAGCCATCCTTCCATCCTTCCATCCATCCATCCATGTCCACGTCTTGAGTGCTGGCAAGTCCTTGAGTTGTTTTTAGAATGCCTCCAGCTGCGTTTTGATTGCCCCTTTTTTTTTTGCTTGTGCCGAAAGGAGACTGAGACTGAAGGCAGTTCTTCACTCACTTCAGTGTGAGTCCTTTTGCCAGGACACAGCTCACTCGGAGTGAGGCAGCATCTCGGCTTGAGTTCCGCTCGTTGGGCAGTGGGGAATCGCCCCTCCCTTCACTTTCGTTTTGAGTTTGTCCCAAGAACTTCCGCTTCCTGTTTGGGACAATGTGAAAGGAGGGGAAATATGGGGAATTTTCAAATTTCCCTTTGGCTCTTGCAAGGCGTTTTTATTTTCAAGGCATTTATTTATTTACAAATTTAAGATTTTTAGTTTGAACTAATTTCTATTTTATATTTTATAAGCTTTAATTTTTTTAGTTTTTCGCATTCATTAAAAATAGAAAGTTGCCACTTAAAGTTTCTTAAGTATTTTAATAATAATTAATTATACATATATTTATTTGTATATTTCTTTAATTTTTTTAGATAAAAATATATCTTGAAATATTAAAATATTTATATCTACAATTAAAAATAGTTTTTTAAAAACTAAGTAATACATTAAAGCTTTAAAACCTTTATAAACATGTATCGTAAATTTATAAATTACATAATTTAAGGTTGAAATATTTACTTATATTTTATAGAAATTCTGTAGAATCTATAAAATAAATGGTAATACTAAAAGTATAATGATGGGTAGAAAAGTGTACATACAGTATTTATTATTTATATTTTAATGATGAATTTATAATTAATAATACTGTTCTTCAACTATCCTTAACTTTTCTATTAAATTGTATAAAGCTAGAGCTTTTAGCTTACTATACAACAATTTTGTATATCATTGTTTATGGTTGGATATACTGTAAATCCATAAAGGGAAATATGCTATAAAAACTAAAATGCCATAAAAAATGTATCAAATATCGTATATCTTATATCGTAACAGCCATAAAATGTACCTGAAACATGAGCTTTTATAAAAATTTAAATTTTACTAAGAGCTTCTTCCGTTGAGCTTTTCATTAAAAATTAAATTATTTTCCATTTTGTAAAGTATTTCCAGTAAATTAATTTTTTGTAATGTTTTTTATGGTCTATAAAATTTTAAACTAGCTTAAATGCGATTTTATTAGATTTTATTTGACGGTTGTTCTTCTGTCTTTAAGGATTTTCTTAATTTTGTTTACCCTGGAAAATGTAAAAATATTTATTTTACGTATAAAATGTATAATTTTTTGTAAAATAAATAGTGGAAGTTGTTTTTTATTGTTAAATATACAAGCTCATTCATTTAATTTCTTATTCATTGTTAATCCGGAAAAATCACGAAACAAATGTTAAATGAATATTAAAAGAAGCTATGAAATACCTTTATACATTTTTAATAAATTAATAACCATAGTCACACAATGTATCATATTTATATTTTATATGTTTTTAATATATATTAAACTTAAAGAGAAAATAGAGACTATAAATTGAAGCGAGAAGTGCCGGCGCCTGTACACACCGGCCAAGTGTTAATTGTTGTGTTAATTGGACTGCCAGGACCCCAATTCGACCCCTAATCGAATTTGAAACCACAGCCAATTATGTTCCGTAGAAGTGCACACCTGCATGTGACCCAACCACCCATCTAACCACCCATCCACCCATCCACCCACCACCTGCAGTTGCCACCGCTCGCCACTCGCCAGCCAATTTTCGGCGGTTTGAGGCTTCAAAATGTGCGCTTTTGTGGCAGGCACTGCGTTGCACTTATTGAGTATTAGGAGGAGGAAGCTGGGGAAACTCGCCTGAAATCAAAGGATTTCATTTGAGTTGATTTCTCTATTATTTCACATATTATTTAGCAAAACATTAATTTATTTCTATAAATTTCTCTAAGACTAAAGACATTCCCTTTTAAAGGTTTGAAATGCCTGTGGTGAAACGAAAATGAAATCCAAAATGGCCTTGGGAGTGCGTGTGGGTAGGTGAACTTCCGGTGGGCAAGTCACCAGGTATCCTTGCGCCTCCTTGGCTGCCTTCGCCCTTGCTCTTGTGTCTGAAATCTCAGGCAGATTCCGAGCGAGGATAATATTTTCCGCTGCCTAGACTAGCTTCGGCCCAGGCCCCAGCCCCGGCCCTCTTTTGTTCCGGCAGTCAGCCAGCGGAACCGGAAACGGAAGCAATACACACACACACACATAGCAGGTGGTGGCATTGAATTCGAGGCACTTTCGCTTGACATTCGGCTTTTGGTCCTTGGTCCTTTGGCGAAAGAGTTCATCATGAAGATGCCATATCTTATTAAGTGGGTCATGCCGCGAATTAAGCCCTCGAAGACACCGCATTTACGGTCGCGTCTCTGGGATATTAAGTGTGAAAGGCAACACAAGTGGCAGGCAGGCAAGCTGGCAGGCTGGCAGGACGAGGAGGATGCTGTAGGGTATACTGAATGCTGGATGTGGATGTGGATGTGGTTGCCCTTGTGGCATAAAAACTTTTTCAATTATAAGCGCTTTGAGAGATAAGGCGGCATACCGCCAACAGCAGTAGACAGGACACAAAAAAAAAGGGAAAGCCAAGTCCTGGAAGCAGGGAATACCCTGGGAAAATAAATAACTAAATTATATTAAATAAATAAATTAATGTTCCACTTGGTAAAAAAAGAATGAGTTCAATTTGTAGTTTGATTTGGAGTTTTATTTGTGGCTTCAGTTGAGTTTTATTTCTGGTTTGGTTTCAGTTTTATTTGTAGCATTGCTAAGTCATCTTTCTGGTTGTTCTGCTTCTTGAAATCTAATAAATTAAAATAAATCAAAATTGAAAGCCTCCTTCAACTTCCGACTCACCATCTGGCTTGTTATCCTTGTTCTTCTCCTCGAAATGCCTGTGATCTTTGTCCTTAGGCAGCCTTGGCCGTACGCAGCGAATTCTCCAGGACGATAAGAGCCTTCAACATCACCTTGCGGGCCACGAAGGCGCTGATCTTATTAGTTTCAACCATCTCATCTAGGCTCACTTGCAGGTTAGCGATAAAATCGGTGATAATGGACATCTTGATATTTAATCGAATTAAATCACAGCTCCGGGAAAAAGTTCGAATCCAGTCAAGGCAAAGTCCAAGTGAAAACCAAATTTTCTGACAGAACTCAGGAGCGTAAAGTCATTCAAGCTTAGTGAGGAGTATATCACTAAGATGTGCTATCGATTGTTATCGATTGTGAGAAAATCGATAATGATAATGTATAAATTATGTATAAATAGCTTTCATATCTTTAATATCTTAAATAGCTTTCATATCTTTAATATCCTTTATTTTAGAAAATATATGATTAAACCACATTAAACTACATATATTAAATCTCTAAAAATAGTAACTATTATACCTCACTACCAAGTACAAATACAGGGTATCAAATCCGGCGAAAAAGCACTACTGACCGCAACGCAACGACCGCAAAAACGCACAGATGACGCGCACATGGCGTACTTTCTTGTATATTTAATATTTATTTGAATAATCTCGTTAAGTTCCTTTTTTGTTGTTTATTTAGTGTGGCAGCATATGAGATTCTTGGCTAAATAAAAGGTAGAAAGGTGACTTGTTGGAAATTATTTAACTTGCAAAGCTAACTAGATGAGAAGTTGTTTGAAATTAATTTAAAAAATATAAATAAAAAATATTACTCTTTAATAATAAAATAATAAAATAATACAAATAAAATAATATTTGTATTTTATTTTTATTATTTAAGGTATTTTAAACATTTATCTAAGCCAACGAATTTGTACACCTGCTTAAAATTTATTTTAAAAATATAAAAAATAAATATTTCTCTTCAGTAATAAAATAATAAAATAATAAAATATATTTGTATTTTATTTTTATTATTTAAGGTATTTTTAAAATTTATCTTAGTCAAAGATTTTTGTATACAAAATAAGTTCAAATTATATATGACTGAAATAAATATTTATATACTTTTGATATACTTTTTTTAACTACATATTTTAATTTTTTATTCTTCTATTTGTTTAGACATTTAATTATACTTATAACTTTCAATTAAATTTTATTTTCTGCAGCTTTAAAAATTACTTAAAAATATTAAAGTCCGCACTTTCCTCTCCATTTTCTAAGCCAACTCTTTAATACTTCCCCCCTGCCCTTCGCCTCGTAAAAGCCCTCCTTAGTGGCCACATTTATATGCCATACAGTTGAGTGCTGGAAATATTTCAAAGGACATCCGCGAGGGTCTTTCAGCTGCTGCTTTTTGGGGGAAGCCCCCTGCCTCTTGAGCTAAGCTGCCACTCGGGGGTCGCATTACGACTTGCTGCTGGACACGGGAAATGTGCAATGACAATATATATTTATATATATATATATATATATATATCTTTATATAGTATATAATATTTTACTTTTAAATAAAAACCAAGCAAGCCAAGAAGCTGAGCCGGGCTCCAATGTCATTTGCCTTGCCGGATCCAGACTCACTTTAAATTCAGTCTCGCTCGGACCCTCTCCCAACTACATTAAAAACTGAAAATTACAACAGAAAATTTTGAAAGAACCTTTTTTCGGAAACAAAAAAACTGAAACTAGCAAAACCAACCCAGAAAACTCCTCATCATCATCCATTATAATGGCCAAAATCATAGATAGCGACCACTGTGATCAGCCGGGCATCCTCAGCAAGATCGATAGGCTGTGCCGCAGAATCTTACCGGGATATAACTATATACGAAACAGACGCAGCGGATCCAGAGTCCTGATGGAAGCCCGTAGGGTTTGCTCCGGATTTGGAATACCTGCCAAGTTCCGTGGCAAGAACCGGAGTACGGCCAAGATCACCGATGAGATCTACCTCGGCGCCGGCATATCCAAGTCGGAGTTTTGCAAGAAACTTGAGGATTTGTTGCGCAAAAAACTGATTGTGATGCAGGAGCGTATGAAACAAGTGGATCTGGATCAGGATCAGGATCAGGAGGATAAGGAGTTTTCATCTGAAAAAGACCACCAGAAACAAGATCATGGTAATGTTCCATCGGAACAGGAGGATGACGAGTCTCCTTTGGTGGAGCGCCCGTTGGTGAGTCCGGAAGTGCGCCAGAGAATGATTGAAGCGATGATTCATCAGTCGGGTCAGGAACCAATCGATAACGAAACTCTACAGGAAATTCCCAGCCAAAAGACTCTCGAAGATAAGCCTCATTCCTCCTCAAAGACGAGTGCTCCGATTGAGGATAAAGAACCGAGCGATGACATTCCGTTGAAAGATAACAACTTGGAGGATCATCCGGAACAGGAAACGGAAATGGATACGCAACCGGAACGAAACCCGACCCCAAATAGCCTTCTGGATTATTTTTTGTCTTGATTGTTGATTGCGACAGTTTTGCCCCCGATGAAGGTCGTTTTTATATATGTGTATATATATATATAGATATTTTTCAACTAAGCCATTTATTAAACCCATCGGCGTGGCCACTGATTAAAATTAATTGAAAATAGTAATGAAACCGCAATTAAAATGGGCTTTTTTCATTAATTTTGTGGCACAAGTGGTTCTTGGTCTTTATCCCAAAAGGGAAATGTTAATGGGAGAGTGTTGTAATAGCAAAATCGGAAATGGCTTTCCTTCCGTTCGCCTCTTGTGGGTGTACTTGTGGACCATTGTTACGTGCTGCTAATCAGACAACAATTTAATCGCTTTTAATTGGCACAAAATAGGGGCAGAACAGCAAGTTAAGACCCGGAATGATATCCTGTAAAATCCGGGAATATTTGAAAATAATTTATTTAATATATAATTAAATTTAAATGCATTAAAAATGTTTAAACTTGTATTTTAAAAATATATTTTTTGGCTTTTTTGCTGAGAGAATTTATTGCTCTAAAGCTCTTAAATAAAAACCTTTTATTTTAGTTTATAAAATATTAATTGAAACATGTAAAATTCCCACGGAAAACCTGGCTCATTCCTCGTTTTGGCCCCCTCCAATTACAGGATATGAAAACAAGCGGACTGAACGGACAGAAGGGACACTCATTGAGCCACTCAGCAGCTCGATTGTGCGAAAAAGCCACAGCCATGACAACCAGGTGGGAATTTGAATGGAAAATGAGACTGGGAGGGGGACTAGGAGGGGGACTAGCAAGAGGGGACTAGGATATGGCATCGGATGGGGAATGAAAAGCAAACCAGGATGGCAAAACGGTGCCAGAGTTGGGGGCATGAGTGACAACCACTTGAAACATCGATTTAGTCCTTGTCAATTGCCCAACAGGATGGCGGATGCTGCGATGTCATTGAGCCCCGGACTACAATTATGTGTATTTCAATTTGTTGGGCCAGTTTCAAGAGCGGTTAACGAGGGACAACCGCCGACCGACGACCGACGACCGACGACTGGCGGTCGCCCAGTAATGCTCTGAGCCCTGCTAATGGTCCTGGCATTAGCATAGAATACAGCCACCCACTTCCACTCCTCTTGCTTATACTCCTGCCACTCCCACCCCCCTTTGGCATTCCGGCCCACTCATCATTGAACATTTCGCATTCGCATTCGCAGTCAGAGTCCACTGAGGCCATGACAAAGCGCTAACAAAAACATTACGTATACGCACCGCAAACCAAACTCAACTGCGAATATTCCAATGTGTGTGAGAGGGGATGTGTGTGTGTGTGTGCGAGGGGGGAGGTGTCCTCGGGGACAGCATCATAATTTTGCTGGTCAAGCACTTGAGCACTTGACCATTAACGTAACTTTTGTCTACGCAGCGATGGGAAAGCACGGAGAAAAATAAATAATTGCATAAAAAAATAAATAAATAAATAAATATACACATAAATAATTAAACAAATAAATAAAAAAAGAATTAAGGAAATAAAAAATAAAATAAATAAATACATAAATAACCAAATAAATAGATACATAAATAAATAAATAAATAAATAAATAAATAAATAAATAAATAAATAAATAAATAAATAAATAAATAAATAAATAAATAACTAAATAAATAAATAAATTAATTAATTAATTAATTAATTAATTAATTAATTAATTAATTAATTAATAAATAAATAAATAAATAAATAAATAAATAAATAAATAAAGGCATAAAGAAATATATAAATAAATATTCAAATAAATAAATAAATAAATAAAGCAACAAAAAAAATCAAGAAATACATAAAAAAACAAACAAATACAAAAATACATAAATTGATTAATTAAGAAAAAAGTAAATTAAAAAGTCATTAAATTAATAATAAACCAAATAAATAATAAACAAACAAATAGATAAATAAACAAATAAATAACCAATAATAAATAAATTCATAAGTACCTAACAATATATTTACATGTATATGGACTTAAATAAATAATGAATTAATACAAAAATATTAAATAATGCAGTAACACAATAAATATAAAAAATTATAAAATACCTAAATAAATACATTTAAATAAATAATATATTAATATTATAGAAAGGCTACAATAAAATACATAAATAAAATACATTCATAAATTATAACTTATATATAAAATTAATAAATAATAAAATAATTGACAACTATGGTTATAAGGTGGTTTTTCTTTACCCTCTTATTTTTTCATTTCCTTTATTATTTTTTCACTAAAAAAATAATTATAAAAGTATTTACATTTAAACCTATATTTATGGTAAAGGTATATAACAATTAAAGTATAATTATTTTTATAGTAAAATTTAATGTATGTATATAAGAAGTAATATAAGAAAAATAATTTCAAGGAAGTAGAATAATAAAATATATAAAAAATAAAATATAATATATACATACATATACATCTATATTATATTTATGCTTACAACTTGTATAAAATTATATTTATAATTTGATTTATAATTTATTACCATTTTTATGCGCATTTCTATGTATTTATATTAATGTAATTTATATATTTTTTATTTATAGATTATTTAATTTTATTTTATTTTCATTTGTCTATATATTTATTTGCAAAAAGCAAAAATCGTAACAAAAATCGAATAATTATATGTATTTTACAACTTTGGGCATTTTTATCATATTTCTGTAATATGATAACCCTTAAAAATCTTTTGAAACAATTATTAAAACAAAGAATACTTTGTTTAAAATTATGTTAAATTAAAGTAAAATCAGATATGTAAATATTTCCGTATAATCTAAAAATATTCATCACATCTGTTTTTCCATAAAAATCTAGCTAAACTAAGCACATTTTCTCGCTATTTATTGTGTTGTGTTAACCATCGCATCGAGAGGATGCTTTGCCTGTGGTCAAGTGGGGCATCCTGGGCATCCTGGGAACGTTGACCACCGTCGACCGCAATCTGTGCGACCCGCAGAAGGCATTCCCCCGGGCTCCGTTCCTGGGACCCCTTCAATATTTGTGCTTTGGGGATGTAAACAAAAGTGTCGCCTACATTTTCCAAGCAAACAGGGAAAAATAAACGAGGGAAAATGGAAAAGGCTGCGGCACACAATGGGTGTTGCCATAGGTAATATGCTAATGCCTTGAAATTGCAGCAAATTGTTGGAGACGGCGGTCTCTTGAGGGTCTTGGAAAATAAATATAATATCAGGACATGTATCTCACATGTCGCATAATTCCTGGAAACTTCATTAAAAATTCCCTTCTCCCTTCGTTGGCTTTGCTTTTCCAGCTGCTGTGAAAAAAAAAGAAATACAAACCTTGGCCTTACGTTTTCCTCCCTCCCCTTTTAATAATAAATATTAATATCATCTTTTTTTCATTGTATTTTATTTGTAATTTGGTTTTTTTTAAGGGATTTTTCGATTCGAGCTTTGGATTAAAATTGTTAATAGTAAATTACATTAAATTGTCCGTTCAATAATTAAAGAATTTTCGTATTTGATTTGCGAGCTTTGATTTTATTTGTATTTATTTTTTATTATTCTTGTTTCTTGTTTTTGTTTTTGCTTTTGTTTTGCTCTGCGGCAGCAGTAATAATTGAGCAAATATTTCCTAATTAAATCGATTTATTCATATTACACGATGCTACTCAGAGATTTAAAGAGAGAGAAGGGGGGAGGGGAAAAGCAACAGGAGTGAGAGGGAGAGGGTTAAAGGGCATATATATCGGTTATATATATTTATAAGGAGGGAATGAAGAAGGGTCAGTCCCAAAACACATTTACAGAGGCGTCTTCAATGATATGTCTTGAAATCTATATATATGTATATATATGCAATCGTGTTTAGTTATTTCATGGATATGTGCAAGAGTCTGAGCTGGTAGGCTATCGTTTATCGTTATCGATTACAAGCTAAGAGTAGTTTGTAGTTCCGTTCTCCAAATTGGACTTAAGAAGAAAGGTAGAGAGATCGCGAGCAATTCGAAGTCGAGAGTTAATCAATTAATATTAAGTTTTCTTTTAATAAATATATATAATAAATATATATATATATATATATATCGATGTAAAGTAAATCGTTTATCGGTTAAGTTTGACATTCGATTAATCAATAGGTTTTATATATGTATATATATTTGGTATTCGTACTTGTTGTATTAGCTTGTGTGCGTTTTGTGTCAATTTATTGTTGTTTTGGCTAATTCGCTTGGTCAATCGATATCCTATCGATTAACTATGGCTTAGTAATCGAAAAAAATAAATATATGTTGGCTAATTGTTTAACTTTTGCAATGAGTCGCATTCGCCGAGGGTCGCTTGTTTATTATTATCGATGAACACCGAAAGTGGTTCACATTATTGCAATTTTCACAATCGCGGCTTGCCCCGATAAGTTATCGATAATTTGTTATTTGTTTATTTTTGTTTAGCTTGGATAGATATCGATTATTCACAGACAAAAATCCCCGGTTTCCATCTCAATCGTAGGTGAGAGATATGGCCGACTTCGGTGTGGGCAGCGGCGATGTGGTGTTCTCCTCCTCGTCATCGTTCTCCTGCGAGTCCTCCGGCTCGCCCAGGGCATGGACAAACTCGTAGAAATCGATGCGTCCATCGCCGTCCACATCCACCTCCTTGATCATGTCCTCAACTTGTGTGATATTTCGAATTAGGACTTATACTAAGTAAGAAGTAACTAGTAAACTTACTGTCCTCCTCGTCGAGATCCTCGCCGAGGCACTGCAGCACCGCTCGCAAATCGGAGGCCGTTATATAGCCTCGATTGTGCTTGTCGAACACTCGGAAGGCATCCCTTAGCTCTCGCTCCTCCTGATCGGCGGAGGACAGACCGGACTTGTCCTCGTACGTCATGTTGGACAGAATGTCCACAAACTCCTCAAAGCTAACGTTGCCATCGCCTGAGAGCAGTGAAATAATTAAGAAATTAAAAAGTAATTAAATGAAATAAATAATGAACAAGCGCTAACCATCTACATCGATCTCCTGCAGCATCTCCTGCAGCTCCTCCACCCTGGCAAACTGTCCCAGCGATCGCATCACTGTGCCCAGCTCCTCCTTGGTGATGCACCCATCGCCGTCCTTGTCAAAGAGCCGAAAGGCCTCACGAAACTCACGCATCTGGCCCTTGGAAATGCATCGTCGCTTGTCCTGCGACTCGCTGGACTCGATGACTCCATATTGACCCTCGCCGCCCAGCTCCAGATCCTCCGAGGCATACGAGATCTGGCGGCTTTTCGTCTTGCTACGTCTGCTGCGGGCACTCAGAGTGCTCTGAACCGCCGGACGATGGTGTCCCCCTGTCCTTGAGGATTTCTCATAGTCGTCATAGGACTCTTCCTCATCAGCACCATCTCCCAAATCCTCCTCCTCTTGCTCCTCTTGCTCCTCATCATCATTATCATCATCATCATCGTCGTCGTCGTCATCGTAATCATCTTCGTCTTCCTCCTCTGGTCCCAGTTCCTTGAGATTCCTTTGCGCATAGCTCACCCGCGTGCTCCTCCTTGTGCCACCCTCGCAGGAGCTGGAATCGGTGTCCGCATCCACATCCATGGCAGCAGCACTTCGTTGTGTCGATGATGATGTCGATGATGATAATGATGTCTTGGCCTGTCGCGTCGTCACGGTGTCCTTCTTGCGCGGCCTCTGCCGCTGACGGCGCTGCCGTGTCGTTGCTGCCGGCGCTGCCTGGCTGTCGCCGGTCAGTCCGGCCAGCTCCGTGTCCTGGCCAGCTGCTGTCTGTGGGGCCACCGCCTGGTGATCGCTGCCCTCCAGCGGCAGATCAGCCGGCTGCTCCTCGTCGGGTTCATCGCCACTCACGGCCGCGTTTCTCGTCTGAGAGAGAGATTTAAGGAGGTGGAAAGTTATTTAAGTAAAGAAGTAAGGAAGTAAATAAATAAGGAAATAAATAAATAAGGAAATAAATAAGTAAGGAAAGAAATTAAAAAATAATTTAAAGGGTAAGGAAATAAATTAGTACAGAAAAAAAGGAATGTAGTTAATTAAAAATTATATAAGAAAAATTAGAAAACAAATATTTAAGGAAATCAATTAGTAAAAAAATAAAATAGTAAGGAGTTGTATAAGATAGGAAACAATTAAGGAAATTAGTACGGAAATAACTTAGTATGGATATATATAAGATAAGAAATAAATAAGTAAGGAAATAAATTTGTGAAGAAATACAAGGGAATGGAAATAAATAATAAAACAAATAAATAAGGAATTGAATAAGTTAAGAAATAAAAGAGTATGAAAATAAATGAGTGAGGAAATATAGAAGTAACGACTTAAATTATTAAGTAAATAAGTTAGCAAGGAAATCAATACATAAGGAAATAAATAAGGAAGGAAATAAATAGGCAAAGAAATTAAAAAAATAAAATAATAAAAACCAAGGAAATAAATTAGTAATAAAATAAATTAGTAAGGAGATATATAAAAGAAGGGCAATAAATAATTAAGTATTTAGATATGTAAAGAAATAAATTAGTAAGTGAAAGAAAAAATAATACAAATCAGGAAACAAATTTGTAAGGAAATAAATTAATACAGAAATAAAAGAGGAAGGAAATAAATAATAAAATAAATAAGTTTGGAATTAAATAATTTTATAAATAAAATAGTAAGAAAATAAATAAGCAAGGAAGTAAATAAGTAAGGAAATAAATAAGTAAAGAATTCAATTAATAAGAAAATAAATAAGTAAAAAACAAATTAGAAAGAAAAAAAATATATCAGGAAATAAGTATGGGAGGAAATAAATTAGTTTAAAAAAATAAAAAAAAGGAAATTAATTAGTAAGAAAATAAATAAATAAGTACGTAAATAAATAAGTAAGCAAACAAAAAGTAAATATAAAATCGAGTAAGGAAATAAATTAAAAGTGAGGGAGATAAAAAAAAAATAAATAGGTAAAGAAAATATATTAGTAATGGAATAAATTAGTATGAAGATAAATAAGAAAGAATATAAATAAATAATTAAAGTAATAATTAAAAAATTAAGAAATAAATAATACAAATGGGGGAAACCTATATTAACAGTATTATTACCTTATAAATACGTAAAGAAAAAAAGAGTAAGACAATAAATAAGTAAAAAAAATAAGCTAGTAATAAAATAAGATAGTAATAAATTAGTAAGGACATATTTAAGAAGTGAAATTAATAAGTAAGTCAATAAATAAGTAAAGAAATAATCGAGTAAGAACATAAATAAATAAATTAGTCCCTAAGGAAACTCAAGAATATCCTGGCCCCATCCAAACCCCCGCTCTCCCTCCCTCTCCCCCCCTCAGCTCCTCCTCCTGTTCGAGGGAAAATCATAAGCAGCTCTTGGCGTCTGGGCGGAAAACAGCCATAAAAACCGGCAATTAATGCTTGGCCTATTTAATTATTTAGGTAAAAACAGAGGCGCCACTTAACTGCCACTCCTGCTCCTTCCCCCCGACTCCTTTTCACTCCTTTTTCACTCACCATTAGCTGGCGGAACTCGCGGGCAATTGTTGAACCAGTTAAAAATTTATTAACTGCCGTGAAAAGCCGTTTTCCTTCCAATGTGACGGCCTTCCTCCCGCTTCAGCGGTTTTCAGCGTCAAAGAATCCTCCTCCTGGGTCTGGGTCCGCTTTTCCGTCCTCTCCCTCCTCCTCCACCACCACCTCCTCCTCGTCCTCCTCCTCGTGCTCGTGTTCGTATATTCGTTGTCCTCTTTTGTGGCACTGCAAGCGCTGTGTGACCTCGCCGCTTCCAGGATATGCAAATTCCGTATCGAATTGGGTTCGGGGGGTGGGGAATGGGGGTGTGCTGCAAAAGGCGGTGGAAAATATGTTAATTAAGCAATTACGTATTGAATGCAATGTGCCACACCGCCCCCTCCGAAGGCGGCACTCATTTGCATAGCGGACACGTCCACAAATTCGCCACCAACGAGCCAACGTGACCTGTGGATTGAAGCCTCATCCTGTTGCCAGGATAAGCGCCGCTGACTGAATGGTATAATCAGTCTAATAATCCATTTGATTGGCACACAAGCACACATGCACACACACAAAAAGGAATCTATTGATGTTAGCCAGGAGCAGGGAAAAAAATAAAGCGAAATAAAGCCAAAAAAATATCGAAAAGCTTTCTTTGGAAAATAACAAACAAACTCAAACAATGTTTGCTTTCTCGTTGATGCCATTTAATGTGTCAAGTGTCCCAACAGGGGAGTTCTTTCTCTAAATATCCTTGAAAATTAAATATATAAAATATATATGAGGGTTATAAAAATTAAAAATAAAATATAAAAGATTGTTTGACTTAGGGAATTTAATTAAATTCCATAATTTCAGTACCATACCATTTTTCCATGAAAATATTAAGGCAATATAAGTATTATTTTTAGTATTACTAAATATATATCGATACTATAAGAATCCTTATTAAGAAGGTCAAAAGTATCGATGTTACTCTCCAAGTAAATAGTAAAATATTTATATTTTAACATAAGTCTATTTTTAATTATTAGCCTACCTAAATAAGACCACTTAAAGGCAGCTAAAAATATTATTTTTCCATAAAAATATGAGGTGAAAATACGTATAATTTGTCATATCAATAAATATATATCGATACTATCAAAATCTTACTGCACAAGATAAATATTATCGATGTTACTCCCAAGTAAATAGTTAAATTTTTATAAATATTCCCTAACAAATAATTATAAGTCTCAAACTACTTAACTAAGAGCACTTAAAGCCAGCTAGAAATATTCATTTTCTAAATAAATATTAGGGAAAAAACGTATAATTTCCGTATAAATAAAAATATGTATCGATACTATTATGATCCCACCCCTCATGGTAAATATTATCAATGTTTACTCCCAAATAAATAGTAAAATATTGATATAAATACCTACAAATATTTCTAATTATTAATCCACTAGAAATAATATTTTTCTCTGAAAATATTAGGAAATAATAAGTATAATTTGTCTTATCAATAAATATATATCTATACTACATACAATGTAAATATTATCGATGGGGAAGTAATACCCCAAATAAATAATACAAATTTATATATATTCCTTAACAAATATTTCTATCAAACCACTTAACTAATAGCACTTAAAACCAGCTACAAATTATACAAAATCGCCTCTTAAATATTGCAAAAATAAATGCCAAGGGTTTTTGGTTCGAATTAAACCCCATTTGGCCGCGGTTTTTACAAAATTTAAATAATGCCAGCAGCAGCAGCAGCTCGGTAAATAAAGGGCCAAGAGGCAGGGAGGCCAAGAGGCAAGGAGGCAAAGAGCCAAAGGAGCTTAATGGCAGCGAGCGAGTGGGAGATGAGGGAAATCCGATTATCGCTGTGGCCAGGAAATGACATCACCGGACAGCCGAGGGAGTCCCCGCTTCGTCCCTCGTCGGCTTTAAAATTGCATTTCGATGGGCTGTGTGGGTGTGTGTGTGTGTTGGCGGGTTTTTCTCTTCACTTTTTTGGTCTCCTTTTTTTTTAACTGGAGCTGAAGGCGAAAACGAGCGGAAGGAAGTGGATTGCAGTCACCACATGTGCGGGTGCAGCAAAAAACCGCCAAAAAGGGAAGTGCCAAGGCGAGAGCATAAGGACACCCCAGGTGGCAAGGACGAAGCGAAGGCGCCTGGCTTTCCAGCCTTTTTCACATTTTTTGTGTGTGCAAATTTAAAACGCTACCGATCATTCTTTAGACTTTAAAATCCTTCAAGGATTCAAGGCATATGCACACAGATTTAATTAACATTAAACGTACAACTTGTCCATTAAGCCAAGCGAACAATGGCGAGAAAATTGCAATGGCAGGGGGGAGAAAAGGAGCAGAATTCAGAGGAGACGGGGAACAGGCTGCAAAGAAGCAGGATTCAAGGGAGACGGGGAAGGGGGAACAGGAAACAGGGAACAAGGAGCAAGGAGCCAGGCATTTGCATACAAGAAGATGATCTTCCCCCCCATCTGCATCTGCAGCAAAATGAACAGGACATCATCCCATCAGTTCATTCCACGTCAGCAGTTTATCGTTCTAGGTGTCATTCCAATTTTCTTACGAGCAACTAGAGGAAAAGCAAAGGGAAAATGAGGGGAATATATTCACTAAGGAAAATTTAGAAAGGAAAGTGAGACAGAAGAAAGCTTTTTCTACTAGATAAAAAATAGATTTTCCTTTCTAAAAACAAGAGATAGAAATTATGAGAAATGATTATAAATCTTGAAATTTTCTCTCAATCACTTTCCTTGCCTTTCACTCTCATTTTCCTTTATTTCCTGTGTAGCTTTCCGTTTCTTATATTCCCCAACATCTCATCTCTTCTGGCTGTTCCATTGCTTTGGAGACGCGTGCAAAGTTTTTGACATGAAATAAATGAAGACGCAACTTTCCAGCATCTCCACTCTTCACTCTCTCTCTCTCTCTCTCTAATTTTCGTTGCTTTTCCGCCAGGAATTTCCCTAACCCAGAGCATGGCTCTGCATAACTTTATTCGGAGTCAGTTCCTTGGTTAGTTTTTTCTTTTTGTCGCCACAGACATTGGAAGCCAGCTAAGGGAAACACTGAGTAATCAACGTTTGATAAATAAAGTAAATTTAATGCTCAAACTTTTTAATAGATTTGAACAGGGCTTCCTCAAACTCCAAGCGAGGGAAAATGTGAGGGAAAATGAGAGGGGAAAATGTGAAGAAAAATGTGAAGAAAATTTTGAGGAAAAAGTGGAGTAAGAAAAAGTAAAGTGGAGTTTGAGGAAAAAGTCCAAGAAACAGCCAGCAAAAGATTGAGAAAATATTTGAGCCTACAGAAAGTAAAGTGGAGTTGAGGAAATCCCATGAAAAAGTCAGAAAAATATGAAGAAAACTCCGCTTAATTAGGCAATATTGGAAAAGTTGAGCCATTTTATATAGAACCCCAAAAAAAAACCCAAAAAAAGTTCAACGAAAGTTCTCAAAACCTAAAAAATAAACCTCTTAAAGTGAGCCTTTAAAATATTTATTTTATTTATTTTAACAAGTATTTTAAGCCAAGAAAGCCGCTACGAAAAGGCAGTTTTCCTTTAGTCCTGCTGAGTGGTACAGGGGAAAACTGATACCCCCCGCCCCGCCCTTGACCATATTTTGTGGCGAAACATTTAAGCAGCGGAAAAGCGAAAACACAAGCCACAAAATGTTTTCGGTGGCGCGCATTTTATTGTTTAATTTGAATTGCTGAGGGAAAACCCAGAGAGAGAGAGAGGGAGAGAGAGGGGCGGCGAGTGCTTTTGGTGGGTTTTTCCCGGGCTTTTCCGGGTAATAACCGCGTGACCGCAGCACTGCTGTAAATGGATTACAATGCCCCGGCCACGCCCCCACATGCAATCAATTAAGGCGAGGCAAAAAGTAAATAACATTTCTCTTGCTCCAAAAAAAAAGAGGAAAATACTGGCTTTGCAGTTGCGTCCTCTGAAAACTGTCATACGCGGCGTATGCGTTATATTTGCATGCCAATGAATGGTTAGTGTGGCCGTGCACCTAGAAAAAAAGGTGGGTAAAATGGAGAAATTTTAAGTTTTTACATGGGAAATATAAGTTGTGACTATTATCCTAGTTAAAATGGGAGTTATAACGAATTGAAATATTATTCATGAATTTTATGTCAAATTTGTACATACAAAAACTTAATTAAACTTATTATTTAAATGAAAATTATTTATTTTCTTGTTTTTTTAAATTTTCTAAAAAACAAACAACCTATTTAATCAGCATCTCAAGTCTGTAATAATTATTTAAGTATTAAAATTTGTTTTTAAACTAAAATTTAGTTAGAATTAAGCTTAATTTTAATGTTCTTTTTTACTCTCTGTGTGTTTTATTTATGTTTGTGTCCATGTGCGTGTGTGAAACATTGGTGCACACACACACACACAAAACACAATTCGTACATAAAAGCGGCAACAAAAAGTTTACGCATAAATCAAACAAAAGCAAACAAAACAAAGAGGAGTGCGGAAGAGCAGCCTCTTTCCTGTTGCCTCTACTTCCTCTTAACCTCTCTCTCTCTCTCTGACATCCTGTATTTCTCTCTCACTCTCTCTCCCTTTCTCCCACTCTTTCCCTTTTGTATTCCCTTGCTGCTTCTGCATTTCTCCACTGCACGTAAATATTTTCGTGGGCGATAAAAAATTTAACAACACCAAAAGGGCCGAAAAAAGCAAACAAAGCAATTGTTTAGGAGAGAGGGGGGGAAGTGAGGAAGTACAGAGAGTACAGGGAGAAGAAAGTAGAGAAAGAGAGTGATTAGAGTGAGGGGAAAGTGGGGAAAATGAGAGCGTAGAAAGTGTAGAGAAACCTGCACAAAAACCAAAGTTAAAGCAGAAATCAGGTTCAAACTTTACTCAATACTGGCCTTCATTTTGGCCTGGCAAAGTCACCGCTATATGCTTATCCTTGCCTTACCCCCTATCTGTTATCCCTTATCCCTTATCCATTATCCACATCCTGACTCCTTGCATCATTTATATCTACGAAAAAAAAAGAGCAGCTGCCGCCGCCAAAGTGTGCCATGAATGAATATGCATGATAATCAAGTGGCGACGATGCGGCCCGGCCTTCCTTTCCCCTCCTCCTTCTCCTCCTTCCACCTCCCTCCCTCCTCTCCCTTTGCCACACATTCACACACACACATCCCTCCCCTCCATCCTTTGCTTTGCCAGACAAAGTGCACAAAACGTAGCATACTTTCCAGGGCCAGCGACTGTTGGCAACACGAATGAGTGTTGCATTTGGATTTTTGGCCATTGCGATGGCCACCAACGCTAATTGCAACATTTTGACAAAAAAAAAAACAAATTTGTATGTTTTAAAGTGTCGAAGAGAGGCGAGAAAGAGTTGTTTGGCTTACTTTCATGGGAAAACCCACAAAGAAGGGCTCTTAGGTGTCAAAGATAAAGTTAAAAGGGCTTCTTAAAAAAAAGTAAGAACTTTTTAGATAATATATAAATTTATATAGATATATTAATATGCATAAACTCTATATAATTTTTTATAATGTTTTATATAATTTTATAAGTAATTAATTTAGAGTCTAAACGGGAATCAAACACATTTTTGAATTTCATATATATTTATTAAAAATTATTAAGAGAGCCTTTGCCTTAGCTTGTATTGGTTTATTTATATGTATATATAATATATAATTTATAAACATTTTGGTTTGAATTAAATCAATTAAATTATAATTTTATGTATAAATTAATTTAGAATTCAAAAGAGAATAAAAAAAACACTTTTATTTATATTATGTATAATTATGCCAAACCTTTAAATAAATTTGTTGAGAGCTTAGCTTATTTAGTTAAATAAATTAAATTATAAGTGTATATTTAACATATTTTATTTATAAATACTATAAATAAATAATAAATTAAATTTTAAATGTATATACAACATATTTGATGTATAAATTAGATACATTAACTGATAAATGTATATAGAAATTATTTTAGAGTTAAACAAAAAGTCAATAAATATATTTTATTATATTTATTGCAAACCTTTAAATAATTTTATAAGCATTGTAAATAACTTATAAGTAATTAGACGTAAAACCGAAAATATTTGCTAAATTATTTTGATATGTGAAAAAAATCCTTACAATTAAAATAATTTTTTTGAAGAGCTCTGACAATTATTTTAGCTTAGCAAGCCTTAAAATAAATTTATTAGAGAATTTACCATTACCTTTTTAAGTCATTAAAATGTTGTAAAAAATGTTTAGTCTGCAAAAAAACCATAATATAATAATATAAAACTCTTAGTATACAAAATAATTCATAAGCAAAAATCGCCTTAAAGACAAGTCTAGAAAATATAATAGTTATAAAGAAATACATTAACACAGAATTTACAGAACTTACTTCTTATTCCACATTTTTTAAATTATTTTAAATAACTGTACAAGCAGCACCCTTATTTCTTACACTTTATAGTTAATTAAAGAATCTAACGATTTGCCCTGAGAAACAATAAAGTATTTAGCAATTTTAAAGCGTTCTCCCACAGCCAAGAACAGTCGAAAACACAAATGCAACCAATTGTTATTTAAAATTAGACCAAAAGTGCACACATCACAGTCCCCAAAAAGGACCTCCCTTATGCTGTCCTCGTGTGCATGTGTATGTGCATTTTCCTTTGTCTAGTTCGTTAGTCACAGAAAACGAGGAAAACGAGGAAAACGGCCCGCATTCTCGCATTCTCTCCATTTGCCAGCCTGTTTGTGACATTTGCATACGACTTAAGCGCCTGCCTGGCATATCCTGGCATGTCCTGGCTTCCTCCGAAATTGCTGAGGAATTGCATTTAACTTCCGCTTGACTTGCAGCCGCAATTGGCCAAAGCCCCTTGACCACTGTGTGTTCCAAGGAGGAGAATTTGCCAAACTTGCGAAAAGTTTGCTGCCTCCGAAAGAAAATGCCAACGGGAAACGAAGAAAATTGATTCAAGGGGCGGGCGAGAGAGAGGCCAAACAATTAGCCAAAAAAAAAAAAAGCAAGTTTCGTAGAAAAGTTTGGCACTCTGTCCGCTCGAGTAGTGTGCCATCATCATTCCAGAAACTTTTGCGGCCTTTGTGGCGCGGAGAAAGTGCATTCCCCATGGAATTGCTTCGATTGGCGCCACATTCCGGCTTACTTTCCACTTGAATTCAACCTCCTTTATGCTCTTTTTAAGTTTGCTAATTAAACTTTGTAATGATTTACAATCTTCCGGTGGGGGTCATGCTACATTTTTATTTTACAGTCCAATTTATACATAATTTAAACAATTATAAAACAGGTGTTAAGAGTTCCTCGCTCATTTTCAAACATTTCTTTTGCATAATTTATAATTTAAACACAATCAATTTTGGAAGCAACAAAAATTGAGGGAAACAATTTGCAAAACAATAAAAAATTACATGACCCTCACACAAAAGGTGTGGAATTTATGCGTGCAACTTGGGAATACGAGCCACACCTTTGTTTACAATATATTTTTTTTATTTCAGAACATTTTATAAAACTGAAAAAACAAGTATTTCTTTGGCACAATTCTGGCAGATCTCTTCAGTGAGATGACTCTCGTTTCAAGTGGACTTTTTTTTGCATTTATCAGTTAGTTCAAAAACATTTTTAAAAACTGGAAGAAAAAAAGTACTCCTTTCGGCACAATTCTGGGAGCCATGGTTATGTCTTTTGTCCATCTTTTAAAACCTCTGCGATTTCAAGAGGAATGTGTAATGTTATTTTTTCTTTGATTAAAGATTCATCAGTTAGTTTAAGAATATTTAAAAAAACTGGAAGAAAAAAATACTTCTTTGGCACAATTCTGGGAGATTTCTTCGGTGGCCAAGCTTAAGTCTAAGGAAGGACATCGGTTGAGATGACTAGTGATTTGGTGTACTTGTTTTTTGATTTGGCATTCATCAGAGACCTTAAAGATAGGCCACAATACGCTCCAAGGCCTCGCGGCGATTCTGCTCAAGGACATGAAATAAGGGAATGAAATAATAAGAAAATAATAATTATAAATGGGATGTGAAATAAGGAAATAAAATAATAAGGAAATGATAAAGTAAAAGGGGATATGAAATAAGGATAATAAATAAGGAAATGATGATTAAAAATGGCTAATGAAATAAGGAAATGAAATAATAAGGAAAGGATAATTATAAGTGGGTTATAAAATAAGGAAATTAGTTAAGAAATGGATAATTATAAGTGGGATATGAAATAAGAAAATTAAATAATAAGAAAATTATAATTATAAATGGAATATGAAATAAGGAAATTAATTAAGGAAATGATAATTAAAAATTTAATGAAATAGAAAAGTAAAATAACAGCTTAAACCCCGTGCACCCAAAATCTTAAATGATATTGCAAATATTATTATATAAAGATCAAATTAAGATCACTTCTAATTGAGTCCCGGGTTTAAGAAACAATACAATATTATCTACAAGATACATAACGCCATTCATAACTTTCTTTAAAAGCTATAAAGACAGAGAAATAACCACAAGTTCTCTTGGACTCCAACGCTTTCTTCTCTTTTCTGTATGCGTTATGTATCTTTTACCTTATATCATCCTTCTTTTAATATACAAAAAAACAATCCCCTCTATTTTCCTTAAGAGATAAAACCCATCATCACCCCCCTAAATCCAACTCACAAGATTGGACTGAACAATGCGCGCGATCTCATAGCTTGGATTAATCGGAAACTGGGCGTTATCCATTAGATTATACTCCGCGTCCAGCGCATCGAGCTCATCAACGTAGCCCTCATCTTTCAGGTAACTATCGTCATAGGGTTCCGCAGCAGCATTATAACCTCCAAAGTTGCCATGATTATAATAAGAGGTCAACCCAGAGTTCCAATTTCCACGACTACGATGCCGTGCCAAGGGAACAGCTAAGTTCGGGATCGAAAATGGATCTGGATAGATTATTTTATTGGTGGAAAAATCATCCTTCATATCTATATCTTCATCACTGTCATCGCTATCATCGCTATCATCGCTATCATCGATGTCATCGTCGGAAGATAAATCTGGATTTTCTTCGGAATCATCGGTCAAGCCCACCACATCAATATCATCATCTGAATCATCCGTGGAGCTCTCCTCCACTTTGCCCATCGAACCGTAGTACATCAGGGTTCCTCTCTTGAAACCTATGGGTCTTGGCCAGTTCAGGTACCTTGCCGGCTCAACATTTGAAGAGTTTGATGCCAAAGTCTTGTCTTTCTTTACTGGGACCGATGCTGGTGGTGGCTTTACGTGATTCCGCCTTAAAGGCGGCTGTGGTGGCTTAAAAACGTCTTTTTTTGGCAAGTAGAAATATCGTTGTGGCTTGGCTATCGATCCTGGTTGCTTCACGGACCGCTTTGGTGGCCTTGCCACAGATCTTGGTTGCTTTACGGAACGTTTTGGTGGCTTTATAGTCGATCTTGGTTGCTTTACTGAACGTTTTTGTGGCTTTGCCACCGATCTTGGTTGCTTTACGGAACGTTTTGTTGACTTTGCAACCGATGGTTGCTTAAAGTTCATCTCTGGTGGCTTAAAGTTCGTCTCTGGTGGCTTAAAGTTCATCTCTGGTGGCTTAAAGATCGATCCTGGCTTCTTAAAGATCGGTTCTGTTGGCTTTAGAAACAATCCTGGTGGCTTATAGGGCGAATCTGATGGCTTCAAGACCATTTCTGGCGTCTCTACGGGCCACGGCTGCCTTGGCTGTGGGTTCTGAGAAGGAATCCTGGTTGGTGGCGGTACGTAATAGCTTAAAAGTGGCGAAATCTTCTCTGCTGGCTTCTCCTGGCGTGTCATTGGGAGATCCATAGACTGACTGGGTCGGACAATGGCTTCGTACTCGGCCTTGAGTTCTTTCTTTGATGGCAAGAGAAAATAAGACATGCTAGAAACAAACACAAACACAAAACAAATAAGGAATGAAATAATAAATGGGGATAAATAAAAGGAAATAATAAATGGGAATAAAGGTTTAAGAAATATGCTTAAATGTGGAAATAACTTAAGGGGTTAAGGCAATATTGACAGGGTTAAGGAAACCATATAACCAAAAGCAAATCACACTTGGGCATTTATTTATCACAAATTACTTGGGGAATCAGCTAAACGGCGCCACCAGATGACAAATTAAGTGTGGCAGGTCCTGACAAAGGACACACAAACACAAACACACACACACACACATACGGTTGCCAGCAGGACAACTTAAAGTGTTTACAAAGACAACAACAAAATACACAAAAATACACAAACAATAAAAAAAAAACTCAAGGGAACCTAAATGAACGAGAAAGTTGCGAGAGAGTCGCAGATATAGATAGTCTTCTTTCCTTTAAGACTTGATATCTTGAAGTATTCTTAAGTATATAACAGCTGAATTTATTAATATATAAACATTAATTAATATTTAAGTTATTTTTTAGAAATTTGTGAATTAAACATAGCAAAGGGAAAAGCTAGCAAAAAGGACCTCAATTTGTAGACATTTAACACTAGATACTTCTGTATCTTTAAGTATATGCCAGCTTAATTTATAAATATATAAAAAACATGAATTTATATTTATTAATTATGTTATTATATTTGAATATTCACTATAAACTTGTATTTTTAGCATCAAAAAATACCACACTAACAAGAAATGCAAAACCCTAACTGGCAAAGGAAAAAGAAGTCAAAAGGACCCCAAAATTTCGGTCCGCTTCTCATGCATATGCATGTATATGTAAAATATAAGGGGGGGAGGGGGTGGTGACTAGGACATCGTTCTTCGTCCTTGGCCCTTCCTTCTACTTCGCGCTTTGCAATTTAGATGTTGTTGCCTCTCGTTTGTTGGTTTTACTGAAGCTGTTGCTTTCAGAGGACCCGGTGGTCCCAGGCCGTTTGCCTTTTTATTTTTTGGACAGGACAAGACAGGACAGAACAGGACAGGACAAAACACGACAAAACAGACAGACAAAAAAGCGTGCTCCTTAAGCCTTTTATTCAGTGCTATCTCTTTTTTTTTCTTCTCCCCAACACTTAACCCTCTGGTGTTCCGTTTTTCTGGCCAAAATTTACATTTCGTTCGCTTCATCTATTTTACGTATTCATCGCGCACATTTACATGCGTTTTATGATCCTCCCTTCTTCCCGGCTCGCAACTTGTTATTTGTTGTGTTACATATTCAAAGGATTTGCCATCTTTTTTTGTATCCCCCCTCGGTTTTCCACAGTTTTCCTCTGGCTTTCTTTTTCTTTCCCTCTTATTTTTTCTTCTTTTTTTTTTGGCAAGTGGATTTGCTGGCAGACATCTCTCTGTGGGTCCTTCGCGTGCACCCAGCTATGTGTATAGCTTATTTTAATATCAACATATTTATGATGTGTTTGAGCACCAAGAAGGCAAGTCTCTTCTCTTCTCTGTGTCTGTGGCACTTGAGACCCTTAATCGCTGTGACAGCAAGCAGATGGGGAGGCAAAATTATTACAACTCAGCTCAGCTGGTCTTTTTGTGGGGCAAAGTTTACTTAAGGGGAGATCTTAAATAAAAAATAAAAATATATATTTATATAACTACATTTAAAATGCTCTTTTAAATCGGAAAACTTGCTCTGTTTGTTAATAAATTATTTTATTTAAACTATCCCTGTCACAGCTGAGAGCCAGGTAAGGTGTAGGAGGAGAAGGACAAGGACAAGGACAAGGACATGAACATGTCAAGTTTATGCATGCAAATCTTCAAATCCCCCAAGTGCAGTCACTTGTCCTGCTGCCTTTGTCTCTTCCGTCTCTTCTCTGATAAATTATAAACAAGGAATCTCCATTTCCACGAGAGTCAAATGGCTGACAACTTTTGACTTGACTTTCGCTCTCGACCCAGACTCGCAGGATATCTCACAGAGATGCGGATGAGAATGACTGACTGGTTGACTGATGAGCAGCTCGAACTGGGTAACACCTGACAGACAGACAGAGAGACAGGAGACAGAATACAGAAGATACCAGACAGAAGATACACGAGACAGGGAAGCAAGGAAATTGGCAACAGGCCCATTAGGTGGAGGTCGTAGCCAATCCACTGACACATCATCAACTTCAACCTCCGAAAGGGCAGGCCAATTAATTCGTGCTCGCCTCAAAATTAACAAGGATGCGAAGCATGATGATGGGGATTTTCCATGGGCAAACACACACCCACAACACACACTACCCACAGGGGGTTTTTGGTTTCCGGATTTGAATTTTGGGGCTTCTGCTGATGCAGCTGCTGCTGCTGCTGATGCGTCTGAGGGGTTCGATTAGGATGGGTGTGTTGTGGCCGGGGGATTGAGAGTGGAAATTTATGCTGCACGATAAATAATCGGTTGCTTTGGCAAATTGCTGGGAAATTTCACAGCCAATTTGGAAAACCACTTGCGGCTGATAAGGCACAAACAATCGATACTCTTGCGAGAAGCGATAACCATAACGATTATGGGGCAAGAAAAGGTGGTTAAGCCTCATGGAGATTAAAAGCCAATTACTGGTTGTACTTGTGTGTACATAAATATGTATATAAATATAATTTTGGTGTTTTTAATAGCTTCCTAAGCTGCTCGTTGTATATATTGTATTTTTACTCGATTAATTAATTTTAATCGCTTATTAATATTAATTAATACAAAAAAATAAAGTAGTAAAAGGGAAATTCGTTTTAAAAGCCTTTAATAACCTTCGACTACTAAACAAATACTACTCCTTTTAATTTTGCACAATTAATAATCGATAATCAATAGGCAGAGTCAGAAGTTGTACAAAAAATTATCGACAATTAATATGAAATGTTATTAGTCATGTAAGTTATGTATTTTATTATATTTTATTATAATCTATTTATTATAATCTATTGGATTTTTAATAGCTTTAGTTCGAGAAAGTCTAGTCTTAGTTTTTCTTGTATTTTTACACGATTAATAATTGATAATTACTAAGAATTGTTATATGTTGTACAAATAATTATCGATAATTAATAAGTTGTACGACTGTATATATATTATGTACATTTATTGTTGAGGATTTAAATAACCTTACTCCAAGTACAGTAAATATAAGTGGAGAGGTTACTCTGGTAACTTTAAAGTTGAGCTTAGCTCCATTTTGATTCCAAGTTTAGTACTAAGCTAGTCTTTTCACCCGATTAATAATCGATAATAATTAATAAATCACAAAAAACCTTAAAAGTTAGACAATTTAACTTAAAGCCATCCCAGTCTTGGTCCAAATTCAACTTCCTTGACCAGTTACTGGCTCCTTTATTGAAGCTAATTAAGGAAAGCTACAGTCCTTATGGCTCTCTCTTCATCATTTTGAGAACCGACCCCAGGCTGGCTAATGGTATAAGATAAAACCCACCTCCAGCTGAAGTCCAAGACCCATCTCCTCTAGCTTCTCCTCCTGCTCCTCCTCCTGCTCCTCCTATTGCTCCTCCTCCTGCTCCTCCTCCTGCTTTTCCTTCTCCATTCATCCCTCCTTCACTCATCGCCCGCCTTTGGGGGTAACCACTTGGATTACACTTTGCCGAAAAATATGTTTTGCTTTTGTGCTGCTGCTTTCACTTCTGCTTATGCTACTGTTGTTTTTGCTGCTGCTGCTGCTCCTCCTCCTCCTCCTGCCTTTCGCTTTCTGCATTTCTTTGTCGCCATCGGTTATTGTTGCCAGTTTCCCAAACAATGCAGTCCCCGAAAAGGACAACATGAAACATGGCGAGACCTTGTGGGCGGCGGCAAGTGAAAGGGCGGCGGGCATAAGGACAAGCAAGGACAACGGCAAGCGATGTCGCTACAGCAGCCACCCAACCATTCCAATTCCCATTTTCACCGCCCCGGATACTTGTCATTGTGGTGCACTTTTTCCTTTCTCCCCAGTTTTTTTTGCCCCATTTTTTTGAGCTCTCCTCCACTCGGAGGAGGAAGCCGCTCACCTGAACACCGGGACAGGAAATGGGTAACAGCTTATTGCATAACCCACAAGCGGGGATTAGGCCAGTCCACAGAAGCCCCAAAAAGCCAGCAGCTGGAAGGGCATTGAGCGGGTCACGTTTTTCTTGATTTGTTAAAGTATCTTGGTTTTTATATTATTTAAATAATAAATTAAAAGATGCTCCAGGATTAGTCTTTAGGAACTTATTTTTAGATAATTATAATAATAATCTTTTAACTAAATTCCCATTTCCTTCCCCCAATTAAAAACTAAATAGATTTTCCCAACAGTTTCCTTATATTTCCAACTATTTTTTAGTGTTTCCCTTGAAGGTCCTTGAGTGCAATTTCCCCATTAATTTCTTCCAGTGTGCCTCCTATATATATATATACCCATTCAATCTCCACTAAAAGTGTATGTGTGTGTTGGCTTCATTGCGAAACTCATCGGCTAAGACTTGCTTTCGACTCAATCAAGTTGATAACTGAGGCAGCACCAGAGGCAACAGAGGCTCCAGAGGCACCTAAAGGACCTAAAGGAAGGCCAAAGACGGTTCGGGGAGGGGCGGGGGAAAAGTTCCTGCTGCATTGGCAAACTTATTCGCACCAAAAGATTTTCGCAAACTGCAAATTTTTCCACTTTGCTGCCTTTGCTCGCCTCGATTGCTCGCCTGCGAGTTATTCAAGTAAAATATGGCACACACACACTGCGTACGCACAGTGTGTGTGCACAACACTCTCGCTGGCAGCCTGACAAGTTGTAACATGATCCAATTCATTAAATGAAAATTATATTTTATGATTTAAATTGCATTTTCCCCCTTAGCCTGCCCTGGTGCATATGTGTTGCAGTGAGTTCAAGCGCACACACTGAGCCAAATACACATACCAAGGTCTTGAGTATAAAATGCTGCCCATTTTTTTAAAAAAGCAATAAGGGGTTTTATCGTCAAAATTAAAAAAAAAAATTGACCCAAAATTAGATATTGAGTTTTGAATGCAGAAAAGTTCTCCTTGAAAAACTAAGAAGAAAAATCCAAACCAGACTGAAATCGGGGGAGTTTTAGCCAAGTTATGATTAAAAAACCATTAAAAGTATTGAGTAAAAAATGCTGCCCATTTTTTTTTAAAAACAATAAGGGGTTTTATCGTCAAAATTAAAAAAAAAAATTGGCCAAAAATTAGATATTGAGTTTTGAATGCAGAAAAGTTCTCCTTGAAAAACTAAGAAGAAAAATCCAAACCAGACTGAAATCGGGGGAGTTTTGGCCAAGTTATGATCAAAAAACCATTAAAAGCCTTGAGTAAAAAATGCTGCCCATTTTTTTTTAAACAATAAGGGGTTTTATCGTCAAAATT